>PVIH01004831.1:0-41899 GCA_004025045.1 Sigmodon hispidus
AAAAATTCACCACAGAATCCAGCTGGAAAAAAAAAAAAAAAGAATGAGGTTAATAATCCCTTGTTTTTTTTCCAATATAAAGATAAGCATTAAAATATGGTGATATTTAGTTTCTATAGATGACATGATTATCTTTATATTGG
Source organism: Sigmodon hispidus (assembly GCA_004025045.1). Taxonomy (NCBI): domain Eukaryota; kingdom Metazoa; phylum Chordata; class Mammalia; order Rodentia; family Cricetidae; genus Sigmodon; species Sigmodon hispidus. Next base: position 144 of record PVIH01004831.1, read on the forward strand.
CTTTAAATAAGAACAAGTTTTCTTTTACTACAAAAGCACCACAAGAAGGGTAATGGTTAATAATGTTTAATTCTCATCTTAATTTTTAAATGTTTCTTGGCCAATTCATTCACAGCAGCCAACCCTTTGTTCATTCTAGGTACCAATTTTAGGAGTTTTCAACTTTTACACTATTTAGTGTTAGTCATCAACACTCTCATTTCCTGCAAAACTTGCAGGGTGCACTTTATTGAGGTGAATGCTACCCACAGATTCTAGCTTTATAGTTTATGGGGCAGAACAGGTACAAGCTGGAAATTTGTCATGGGTAGACCCAATCCAGTGGCATAAGCCCTGGAAAGACATGCAAAAGTGCTGGGGCAGTGACAAACCAAGAATGGTGGGGTGGTGACCCCCTGAGCACAGAGGAATATGGTGGGTAGAGGTCCAGGGAAGCAGGGGCAAAGTGAGGTAACTGTGTACTTTCTCCTCTTTCTGTGCTAAGAACTAAGGCAGAGGTGAAGTTTCTGTCTGGACACCAAGTAGCAATTCTTCACAGAGAAAGCGCCCAGTAACACAAAACAGAGTTGCTGTCAGAAGACAACCACCAAAATGAGAAATCTGATGAGGTCAAGATAAAAATGTTCCTGAGATATAGGGAGTCACTAGGTAGCACCTTGAGAAAAAAAGTGAAAATGATTATGGACATTGACTAATGGCTATTTATTTACAGTTGGGGCACATCATCATGGTACAGGACAGCTGTAGTGGACAGCAAAGGAAGTGGGTTAGGTACAAGTAAACACTGCCCATCCCCATGGAGGGAAACTCTCATGCTGATCTGCAATGATCTCTATAAAAGACATGAAGTAAAAGCTACCTGTAATTATATACTAGACACATCCTGAGTATCAGGATGAAAATCACAGTTCAAAAACTGTTGGTGAACCAAGCCAAGATAGGCATGGCCTAGCTCTCTCTGCCACCAGCCATATGTAGTCACAGCTCTTCAGTAGAGTTCAAAGGCTAATTATAGATAAGTGAGTTAAACTCCTAAGTGGTGATTTCACAGTATTTAGCAAGATAATCTACTTAGCCATTATGTTCCGTAAGAAGAAGAAAAAAAAATAAAGAACACTTTTTTTTTTTAAAGTGATACTGCAAATACGCAAGTTCAGAAGGGAATTTCACTGAAAAACCATATAGAAAATGTTTATTTAGGCTACATCAGAAGATCATGAATAAATATAATTGTCTGTGACAGAAGTTTGCCATTTATATATGGTTCCATTTATTTATTTATTTATTTATTTGTAAGAATACAGCAAAGTGAAGGTAAGTAGTAGGCGAATGGCCAGACAGCAAGAAAACGTCAAACTTGGAATCTGAGAACAATTTTATTACATGAGGCACTAACTTTTACATCCCCTAAGAATATTTTTATAGAAAATTCTGTTTCACCTTTAACTAGCACCTTGCAAGAAATCCAGTACATGGAGAGGGACTGATAAATAAACAAATGAATAATGAAATAAATAAGTAAATCATTTCTGCAGTTGCTCATTCATATCTATAGTAGCAGACTATAGCATGGGCTACAATTTCTGCAGAAACCCAATAGGAAGGAGTTAGATCAGTAAAACACATTAAATACGTGTTGGAAAGCAGTAACACACTTCAGGTGTTAGACAAGAAAATGTACAATAAGTTTTTAATGGGAAAACAAGGTTGATATATAAAACTAAAATCTAATATTCAAGGCTCTGGACTTAAATCAGATTTAAAATGTAATATCTGATATATACAGAGTTCATTGGCCCATTTCATGTTGTGTTTGCTTCACACATGGTGACACAGGCCATCCTAACCAAAGCTATACATAGATATGTAGAACTTCTATAGAAGGTCTATCACCAGCCTGTATTTACATTTGCAGGACAGAAACTCAGGGACACTATCATTAGGCCTCTTTCCACACTAGGACTCACAGGTCCTCTACAACATAACAGCAGGAAATGAGCAGGGTGAATGGCAGACAAGGCTTGTCCTATGAGGTCAACAAGATGCCTAAAGTACCTTCTGTACTAGAGACCTCAGAACAGAGCTTACAGGCTGTCTTTAAAGGGGCCTTGTAGGGTATAGAAGGAAAAAACAGACTTAATTTTCTAAAAAAAAAATAAAAAAATCGGAAGTAAAACAAAGGGCAGTAGTATCTTTTTAAACACTCCCATCATTGCATCAAAGTAAGAATATAGTCAGACCTGGTGGTACATGCCTTTAATTCTAGCCCTCAAGAGGCAGAAGTTGTAGATTTCTGTGAGCTTGAAACAAGATGGGTGTTCATGGTCAGTCCCTTGCTAAGGAGAGCTACATGATGATACTTTGTCTCAATAAAAGAGAGAGATTAAACAGAAACAAAACAAAACAAAACAAAACAAAACAAAACAAAAGACAAAAGATTGTTGTTCAAATGTATGCAAGTACTCATCAAGATTAGCACAACTTTAAATTTTGGTTTTGGCATGTATCAGCTATATGTTTTTGAGCAAACAACATGATCAGATTGAGCTTTGTATTTTATGAATATAAAAGTGGAATCATAAAAATACCTTTAAAAAAAAAAACCTCAGGTGACATTGGAGTTCTTGGCCAGTCCAAATTATGACCTAAAAGGTATCTTGACTTTAGAGTAGGAATAAGCTACCACTGGTGTCTACTAGGCAGAAGCTGGTTGTCATACCCGCAGAAGAGTTTCCACAACAATAAATCCTACTTAGCCCAAATGGTTGATAAGCACAATAAATTAAAAACAACCAAAACATACGTTTACAGTATGCATCAGATAACATTGGTAATGAGTACGAGGTCACCTCTGGTTACAGCCTCTCTTATACACAAAATTATTAAAATAATTACTGCTTTGAGTACTAACATAAAAAAGGTCTACTTCTGTTTCTGTGTAGGAAAAAGAAAAAAATGTTTCTTTCAAATTATGTATTTGACTCTTTTTGTGAATTTTTTTCTGGTTACTTTTCACTTGAAATATCATTTATCTTAAATGACATTTAGACCAATAGGTAATTTAACCTAGCATTTTGGTCTTGAAGCCCTGGTGATCACAGCAGGTTTATAATACCCAGTGGAAACAGTGGAGACTGTTTCAGTAACAAAAGGGTTAACTGTGATGAATTCCTACCAACCAGTCTCCTTGGATAGGAAATGCCCTGTGACATTTCTTTAAGCAAACAGGGACAGAAATGCTTTATTTACTTTCCTTGTTCAATTGCTCTCAGATGTTTCTGGGCCAGAGTTTTTTGTTTTATTCTAAAAGTATCAGTCTTAGAAACTGGGCTGTTTTCTGGGAATGACTGGAAAGAATGACAATCAGAGAGAAAGGTCAATGGAACAGAGAGTTCCCATGTTCAACAGAGTAAACAGTTGCAAAGCAGCACATTCCATACTTTGGAGTTCAAATCACTGTTGTGCATCCAACAATCTGCTAGATATGTGTAAACACTGAAGATGCTCCCACAGCAAAGGATTCTGCAAGTAGCTTCTTTGCACCTTCATTTCTGTTCTCAAAAGTTAATATGTGGGTTGGTACAATGCTTCAGTCAAAGTGCACTAGCCTCATATGCACAATGCCTTGCATTTCATAGCATCTACACACACACACACACACACACACACACACACACACACACACATATTCATGTGCAAATCCACAAGAAGCTAGTGTTGATACTGTGTCCAAATTTGTAATTCACATTTCTATTTCTGGTAAATCATGTCTCAGAAAATTAGAAAAATTGGTGTATGTTACTTTAGGTGAGTTTTTAAAAGTGGTAGTCTTTTGAGATTTTCATACAATGCATTTTGATCATAATTATCTTTCCTTCTTCCACCTCTTCCCAGATTCATCCTCTCTCACTAAACACCCAACTTTATGTCATTCAATTTATTTGTTTATTTATTTATTAAGCCTTAAAAACCAATTTGTGATCTCCAATTTGAGTTAACCAACACAATTTTGTGCTTATGTGATCTTGGAGGTAGATTTTTAAAGCTTAATTTCAAATGGAGTTGCTTCTATTTTATAAAATCCACTCCTTTTTTGCATATTGATCTTGTATTCTGCAACTCTGATGAATTCATTAACTATAAATGCTCATGCTGGAGAGAAGGCCTTTAGAATTTTCTATATAAATCATCTGCCAGCAGTTTTACTTTTCCAATTTGAATGTCGTTTTTCCTGTTTACCTAAATTCCTTGGTCAGTATCCAAATTACAATAATCATCTGAAGAAAGGATAATTAATATTGTGTGGGTCCCAGCACCAGCATTATAGAGAAAAGTCACTGGCCAGCATTCAGTTGAAGTTTTGTCTCACCCACACACAATCCATCAAAGTTCTTCAGTTAAGAAGGTCCCTCTAGGGCAATAACTTAAGCACAAAGTCAAACTACCCTAAATTTAACTCAGTAGCAATGGAATGTAAATTTCATATATTGTTAGGTTTCCTTGGCAGAAAATTTGTTTAGAATTTTGCATCTACAATTGTAAAAAAACATAGAGTTTTGTTTTACTTGAATAGTTTGACTTTGACTGAGTATAGCAAAGGCAAAAAGTAACTATCATTGACACATTTGCGGAGAAACTCACATCCTTGTAGATGCTGAAAAGAACAAAAAATGGTATGGTCTCTTTAGAAAAGAGAATGCAGGCTCTCAAAATGCTGAACATAATATGACCTAGGAAATTCACTTTTAGATGTATGTCTAAAAAAAAAAAAATCCTCAAAACACATGTTCACAAATGAACAGAATTTGTTCATTAATACTTATAGTGTCATTATTCACAATAGCCAAAAATGCAGAAACAATTCAAAGTCAGTTGATCAATAGATAAGGAAAAACTGGCTTATGTGAACACAACAAGAATTATCAGCCACAAAAATAGATAAAGTACTCAGGGCACAATGTTAGGTATTATGATAAGTGAAAGCCTTATGCAAACTGCTCACAATGCATGATTTCATTTATAGAGAATGTTTTAAGCAGAGAAACACAGAGTCAGCAAGAAGTTGTCAGACAAGACAGACAAGAGAAAATGGACTGAGTGGGTAGAGTCAGTGAGTTGCCTTTGAGGTGTTGAAAATATCCAGGAATTAAATAGGATGACCACTGAACAATTTTGGGATTATCCTAAAATCCCCTGAACACTATATAAACAAACACTACTGAAATGTGATTTGGTTCAGGTCTCATACAAGCTCAGGAACCTTATTTTCAAGAAATATGGTATTTAAAATTGAAAGTAACATTCCTTTTACTTCTAACTCAATCTACTTTAACAAATAAAAGCCTTCTGCTGACAGAATTTAAATGATTTAATGAACGTTATAGTTACATGAAATTTAGAAACAAGTATTATATAGTCTTGGACTGCTTTCCACAAAGTTAAATGAAAACAAAAAGGAACCATTTCCCTGATTCCTTACAGTTTCTGTAATATGAATTCTATGTTATTTTAAGTTAGGTTTTTACACAAACATTCTTTTAATTAGCAAGAGATTATCAGTATCTGACATCTGTCTCCGTAAAAAGATGGAGTAAACTGAGTGGACATCAGATCTGCTTTATGAAGCCCTAACACTTCTCATCTGATGGAGACAGAAGCTCTTCGGAGAACATAATTGTTTTTACCCAAGCTCTCGTCATGTTAGTTCTCATTCTCTCCTCATCTACCTTTCCCTCTCCCTACATCCCTCTACTCTTTCCTTCCCTTTTTCCCAAGCAAACAGTCTGACTTTCCTAGTAGATATCTCTTCCTACAATTGACAGAATGGAAACAGAATCAACTTTCAATCTGAAATCAGACTGATTTTGAACAAAATATTTTGGTTTTTTAAAAGTTAATTTCATAAAATAAACCATAAAAAGAAGTTCCAGCTAATGAAGTCTACAAACAGAGAAGAAACTTATCATCTAGAAATAAACCATAAAAAGAAGTTCCAGCTAATGAAGTCACAAACAGAGAAGAAACTTATCATCTAGAATAGAGGGATAGTCTGGGAGGAATGGAGCAACTATGAATCTCTACCTGAGCTTACTTGCAAGATGAACCATTTCCTTCACTGACACAAGAAAATGAACTTTCATCGAAGAAGAAGGGTATCTTCAAAATATTTGCATTTTGCTTCTGGATCTGTAGCAGGAAGCTGCTGTTTACTTTATGTTTTCTAAGAAGATGCACTCTATGGTTCGCTCTATGAAGTGATTGATGAGGTAGAGGGATGTCACAGCAGGCATGGATACCCACTTCCAATCATGACAAGTTCAATCCCTAGATGCCAAGAATGGAAGCAGAAGAGAGACTGTGCAAGTGTCCTCTGAACTCCACATATGTAGTGGAGCACACACATTAAATAAATGTAAACTTTTATTTTTTTCTTCTTCTTTCTACTTTTATTTCTTTTCTTTATTTAAATTAGTTTTTATTTTTATAGAATGAAGTCTCATATTGTATCCATTTATTCCCTCATTCGAACACCCTTCTCCCTCCCGACCCTTCCTGGTTAGTCTAAAAAGAGATATTCATTTATAACTCACCTGCATCTCTGGCATCATGTGCCTAAAAACATTGCTTATTTTTCTCTGAAACTGACAGATGCCTATTGGAAGACTATATTTGAAGTGGTCCATTTTAACTAGTCTTAGAAATACAACTTTTCCTGCTTCAACTGCTATCATTGAAATAAATGTAATATTAAATTTCTACTCTGAAAATTCTGAAGCTGCATGTACACCAGTAGTTAAAAACCCCATCTTAATGTGATGTACACCAACTTGTTCTGAAGAGAAACAGACCTAAAATAGATGAACTGCAAATGGACACGCCCCATTAGAAACAAAGATACACAAACAACTATATTGACCATAAGGCTATAGCTTGGAAAATCTGAGGCCACTTGAATTGTTGGTCACAATTTACTTAATACAGAAAGATAAACTTCTGTTTTCATATTTAAAAATAAGCAGAAAAAAGAAATAAATGGTGAAGTCATTTTCATGTAACATAACTACAGTCATTAAGACTTAACAGCTCATGCTGGTCACAAGGCAGGTGTCCTCTCTGATCACTTCCTGTGTAATTGGTCAGTTCATATATTAATGAGTTTTTACATCCTTGCTATGGCCAACCCCTGCATTTTTGACCCAGTTGTTTTAGCTAAATAGCCAAATAATTTCAGGCATGATCAAAAAGTTTGGAAATAACTTGTAACAAATTTTAAAATGTCACTCATTTCTATCTAATGATATTGAAGAATAAAAAAACAGCTTACATGTTTGTTACAAAACTAATTTTCAGTATGTTATCAGTCATGTGTGAATGTTTAACCAATGAAAAAGTTAAGCACTAATAAAAAAATCATGTATCTCCAAGATAATTATCATACCTACTGAGTTTACAACATGAGTTACAGTTCAGAAATCAAAGTGATATAAAAATAGCATAATCAGTGTGCTTTATGATATTCACATCAGCTGGAATGCTATACTTTCTGTACTTTATAACTCTGATTAAGTTCTGTAAATACTAAATGGTGTACTTGGGACTAATGAACAAGCACCTAATTATTCCTAATTTACAAAGATACAACATAGAGACAAGCTCTTCTTTCAAAACAGTGTCTACTGGCCAAACTACACCATTCATGTTCACTGTGACTGATGTTTGTTATTTCTCATTGGAAAAGCTCAGGAATATACAATGCTTCCTGGTTTCCAATAATTATGTTACTGTGTACACAGACTAGAGAGGTATCTTGATAAATGCAGGCTGTTTTTCAGTTGGTATAGCTTAGTCTAACCTTCCTCTTTGTAGCAGGATCTCAGGTGATGTTCACATTTTTGAATCCTGAACTGTTCCTTAAGGAAAAAACTGATAGGTGGGTAGGTATAAAGGTAGGTAAGTAGGCAGTGAGGTAGATAGGTAGGTAGGTAGATAGACAGACAGACTGATAGATAGATAGATAGATGATAGATAGATAGATAGATAGATAGATAGATAGATAGATAGGTAGATAGGTAGGTAGGTAGGTATGTGGGTAGGTATAAATAAGTCCATAATCTGCTTATTCTATACTGAGTAAGATGATAGCTGTTGATCTAATCATATAGCTTTATGGTTTCCAAAGAAACATACACTAGAGCCAAATGCACACAACAAACTATAAAGAATGTTTTATTCTAGAATAATTAACTTAAAAAGAAATGATACAGTACAATATACTTCAATGTAGTTATCTTCTTTGAAGTAAATCTATGTAAATATAGTCAATCACACCACACAGTGTCAGCAATGATCCCCCAGATGTTTCTTTCAGCTGGAGAGCAAATAGTTCTAAATGGCAATCATTTTCAGAGTTTCTGTGGTGTTGAGGCAGTGTAAAAAAAATGGTTTTGGGGAAGAACTCTTATCTTTATATCATCATATATAGACAAAACCCAGAATACCTCCTAGGGAACACAGAGAGAAACTCACTATGCAAATCAGGCTTGTCTTGACCAAGTGCTGGGATTAAAGAATGCACCTCCACAGCCGGCTTAACAGTTTTATTCTTACATATACCATCTGTTACATCAGAGAAGGTAGAAGACTTTCTGTTGGCATTGCAGCCTAAAACAATTTATAGAGTAGGAGGAGGAAGAGAAGGAGGGGAGAGGGAGAAGAGGGGAAGAGGAAGAGAAGGAACAGAGAGGAGAGGGAGGAGGAAGTTGATTTTTTTTACACAAGGAGCAGTAAAAACTGAAGCATTTGCAGAGCAAGCTGGCATTGTCCTTAAAGTGTCTTTTCAGAAATGACTTATTTTGAGACTACCATTGACTACTTCAAGTAGCTACTCCCATCTTCCTATTGTTAAAGGCTTTTTGTATCTGCATAAAATTAACAATCATTTGTAGATGTACTCTGCACTTCTGTTCTGTTCAGAATTGAGATATATACATAGTTAATGCTAACAAAAGGCCCATTTCCCTTCAGTTTATAATTCCCTCTATCCTCATTTTTCATATCTACTTCTAATTAAAAATCTGATTATCTCTTAGAGTCTCTCAAGGTCCCTGCTTCTTTATAAAGAGTTGCTAGATGGGCCCTGAACTTTAAGAATGTCTGCACAATCCACAGATGGCATCTTGTGTACAGTGTGAGAAGCTAAACCTGCGGATTTACAGCACAGTCTTTGCTCTATAACCAATGAGCAAAGAAACTTAAGCATTGATTTGCTTTCCTTCAATATGCAACTGTGATCAATCTCTGAGACCCCTGTCCAGACTTTTCAGCCCTCTCTGCCTTGTGTCTGTTCTCTGTGTTGAGCCTGACTTCCCCATTTGTTTTCTCACACAAATTATTCTTGTTCTAGAATCACAGTCTTCAGTTTGGGGGTTCTCCTGAACACTGATGATGCAAGCAAATTATGAAAATGAAAATTGTGAAAAATGAGCTCCCAAAAGCTCTCATCAGGTGTCTCTGTGTGTCCTCCTCATGATCCTGATCCCTTTGCTCATATTCTCTCTCTCTCTCTCTCTCTCTCTCTCTCTCTCTCTCTCTCTCTCTCTCTCTCTCTCTCTCCTCAGGTGGGCTGGGAGCTCCACCTGGTGCTTAGCTGTGGATTTTTGCTTCCACCTCTATTCATTGATGGATGAAGTTTTATAATGACATTTAGGGTGGCAATTCATTTGATTATATGGGAAGTCCTGTTTAGGCACCCTCTATACTATTCCTTGGAGTCCTAGACAGGGATATCTTGTGGGTTCTTGGAGGTTTCCTTAGCACCAAGTTTCTTTCTAAGCCCACAGTGGCTCCCTCTATCAAGATCTCCATCTCTTTTTTTCTTCCTCTCTGTTGCTCCTCTGACTCAACAATCTCCTTCTCTCATGATTTGTTCTCACCTCCCCTTGCTCACTCCCCATTGTGATCCCAATTTACTCAGGAGATCCCTGGATGTCTCTCTTAATGTCCTTCTGTTACCTTGCTGTTCAGGGGTTGGGGTTTGCACTTTGGATATCCTTTGCTTTATGTTTAAAATTCACTTATGAGTGAGTAAATCTCATGTCTATCTTTCTGGGCCTCTCTTACCTCACTCAGAATAACACTCTCCAAAACTATCCATTTTCTTGAAAGTTTTAGGATGTCATTTCATTTTTTTATTTTTTTATTTCTGAGTACTACTCCATTATGTAAATGTACACAGTTTGTTACAACATTCTTCAGATGAGGGGCATCTAGATTGTTTTCAGGTTCTGGCTATTATGAATAATGCTGCTATGAACATAGTTGAGCTATTGCCCTTAGCGTATGAATATGCATCCTTTGGATATATGCCCAGTAGTGGTATTGCTGGATCATTGGGGAGAATTATTCCCAGTGTTCTGAGGAACCACCATACAGCTTTCCAAAGTGGCTGTTCAAGTTTACACTCCCACCAGCAGTGGAGGAGTGTTCCCTTTGCTCCACATCCCTTCCAGCATAGGCTGCCATCTGTGTTTTTGATCTTAGCCATTCTGACAGGTGTAAGATGGTATCTCAGAGTTGTTTTGCATTTCTCTGATGGCTAAGAATGTTGAATAATTCTTTAAGTGTTTTTTCAGCCATTTGTAATTCTTCTGCAGAAAATTCCCGTTTTTAGCTCTGAACTCCAATTTTAATTGCATTATTTAAGTTTTTGGCTTCTATTTTCTTGAGTTCTCTATATATTTTAGAGACCAGTCCTCTGTCAGATGTAGGGTTGATAAAGAACTTTTCCAGTTCTGTAGGCAGTCATTTTGTCGTATTGACCTTGTCCTTTCCCTTACAGAAGCTTTGGGAGGTCTTCGAGGGAATGGGGGGAGGGAAAAGAGGGGGAGCAGTGGTAGATATGAAAATAAATTAAATAAAAAGATAAAAATTGTGAAAAATGAAAAATCAATTTCCTTAGTTGCTTTAGTAGGCTTTTGTGATCATAAGTAAAATGTCCCAATAGTTCATCCAGTATTAGTTTACCAGAAATCACTATTTCCTCTTGCTCATTTTTCCTAGAACCTCTCACCCAACCAACTCTGCCTTCTTTCTCTCTTTCAAAAACAAACTGGCATGTTAAAAACAATAAAAAAGAAAAAGAGCATATACACAGAGAGAAACACACATACATAAAATACAAAATTAGAAACAGCAATATATAAGCAAAAAAAGTCAATAAGCTAAAAAATGCCATAAACAAAGCAATACTTTCAAAAATATATTGTATGAAGGAATATTTTCAATAAAAATAAAAGCAATGAAGCAAAAAAACAATATCAGGAGTAGAACTCATTGAATGTCTCCCATACACATACCCTCCCCCAGCCCAAGGCTGAGAGGAACAGAAAATACAACCACAGGATCAGGCCCCTGCAACCATGGCTTAGGCCTGTTACCAGGCAATTATAGAAAGAATCTCTAAAGAGAGTTCTTTTTTTTAATTTATAAAAGTTGCTCCCCCATTCCCTCCTTCTAATCCCTCCCAGTCAATCTTCAACCTCCCCCTTTCCCATTCCCTCCCCCAAAAGGGCAAGGAGTCCCATGGTGAGTCAGCTCAGCATGGTGCATTCACCCCAAGCAAGTCTATTTCCTCATCCTAATACCAGGACTGGGTTAGTTGTTCCTCTGAAGGGAATGGACTCCAAGGTGCCAGTCCACACACGTCATTTTTCTTATGGAAAAATATAACTGTTTCCTTCATGTTAACAGTATTTGAAGGTATATGTCTAGCTTTAAAATCACTGAAAACAGTGTTTTGCAAACATAGAATTTCTTTTCTTGTTATTTCATTAGAATGGAAATTACTCCTTAATTTTTCAGTTTTTGTTTTACCAGAACACTTGCTAAAATGTTGCTGCCTGTAAAGTCTGTTTTAACATCAGCCTTCTCTTTTCTTCCCCTCTTTCTTCTGTCTGTGATATTCATTCCTCTCTGTACCTGAAAATATTCAATAGTGATCAAATAGAAAATCGATACTCAAAAGAGATATTTCATGTATCATCCTTTATGGCGAAGTTACCCTTCTATGCTTGCTCTCTTCCAATAGCTGTATATATTATTTTCCTTACTTGATGAACTCTTCACACACATGTGAAATGCGACTGTTTACACACAGGGGCAATGGAAATTCTTCAGGTGCCACTACTAGTGAAGATGCTGCAGAATATCAGACTGAGGAAGATACAGGCTGTCGCATCCTTGCTGAAGACAGCAAAGTATGATATTTCCTCTAGGATATACAAAGTAAAAGAGAGGCTCATCAACAGGGCTGTCTATGTTAAACACAGGTCCAGATGACTAATGTAGAGTTTTTATCTGCCCAAAATGGTTGTATGTGAACAGAGGTTTTCTTTTTTCACTGAATGGTTTAGAAAACGTTTCTTTTCATTCACCATATATAATGCTTCACAAGTTGCTTATTAAATAAATATTTATAAAATGAATTATGAAATTCATACAACAGACACTATTACAGTTTGATTTTAGCTAAATTAATACTGGACAAAATACATATTATTTTTCCTTTCCGTGATAAACAATATAGTAATATTTTAATCAGCATTTTACTTTGGCTAGCTATGTAGAAAAGTAGAAAATGGAGAAATTTAGATTTGGTTCTGGTATTTAGTCAGGAATCATTACAAAACCCATCATCTGAGCTTATGATACATTTGAAACCTTCTTGTTGGTAGAACACTCAGACCCTGAAAGGAAAGAGTTCCAAGCTGTTAATCATTTCAAATGTTCTTGTCATCACAAGCCTCACAACAAAGCTAACAGTCCAGAGGGACCTAATTCTGAGAAACAAAGAATTGTGACCATCTTTAAAAAGAATCCATGCATGTCATGTGACCATCAGATTAGTAGTATAATTCCCAAAGTTCTCTTGTGAGTCGCTTGCAGTAAAGAAAATGCCATTCCATTGCTGCTCTCCTTGAGAACACAAAAGTCAGACTGCATTTTCAGTTTAAAGATACAACTTTTATTCTTTGCTCCTCAGTATACTGTTTATTGTGATTACCTCATTTACAAATATTCAAATATATAATTAGCCATCATGTCTAAAAAACAATTTTACATTTTGAAAGAGATGGTGCCATAAATTTCTTTTGGAAAAACACATCTAGGACCATTAATTTTGCATGAATTTGGCTGACAGCTTTTCATTTAATCTAATTTTCATTAGAAATTATCATGTGGAAGATATTCATAAGTGCTTGACTTCAGATAGATTTTACCATGAGATACATACCCACATAAAAACCTGATTATATAATCGAGTATTAAATCTGGTTTGACTCCAACTTCTATTGTACTTCACTTTAGAGAACAATTACCATTGCGGTTTGCATGAACATTTACTATTCATTCCATACCACAGAAATAAAAAAATGTAGGACCAGAGGAGCTTTGTTGAGCACACACCACTACACTTTAAGAAAAGAAAGAAATAACAACCATAACTTCCAATTTAAATCTGAAGACAAAGGTACAGATTAATTACATGTGCTTCTAATTAAATGATTGAGATTTATTTTTATTTCAAATAAGAATAGGGAATCCATAACAAGCCTAGATAATCTAGTCCCATAGAATTGAGGAGACTCTTTAGTAATCTATAAACAAGAAAGAACAAAAATCAGCTCATAAAATTGCATTTACATATTTATGCATACATATAAATGCATATATATGTAACAATAATAAAGAAAGTGAGATTGAGAGAGGTGTGGTAGGAACTGGAAGAAGGATGGAGAAAAGGTAAATGATGTGATTTTAATTAAACCAAAAATACCCCAAAATATCAGTGGAAATTGTATAAATGACACTCTCTCTCTCTCTCTCTCTCTATATATATATATATATATATATATATGCATATATATGTATATAAATATATACCTTTTTAAAGAAAAAATTTAAAAAGATGATGTACTGCATTTGGGTTGTATGCATGGAGAGAATTAGCTACATTAATGCTTAAAAATGAAAAATAGTATTACAACATGGTGGTTCAGTAATGGTTGACAATTTATTTAGGTTGGTTCTCATCTTGGTATAGAAAAGTCTTTGGAAGGCTTCTAAATTGCAGCCATTCACTTATACTTAATAATATAGTACATTTCAAACCAATGTTTTCATTGATTTATGTGATTAAAAGTTAAATTTTTAAAGGAATTTAGAATGGTTTGTTAATGACTCAGAAAATATTTATTTGAAAGCTTTAAAAGATCTGATTTTGCATAGCGCATGCCTCAGGGGACACAGGCAGGACTCAAGCCCAGCCTTGAAATCATAGTGGGTTCAGGACAGTCAGATGTATGTAGAGACCCTAGACAGAGAGGGAGAAAAAGGGGGAGCAGAGATGAACAGACAGAGGGAGGGAGAGATGGAGAAAGAGGTTTCTCTATAGTTTTATAAAAACAGTAAAATTTCTTGTTGATTTTGATGCTAGGCATGGCTAAGTGAAACCAATAATTTGTAAGGCTGACAAACAAATGGATATTAATAAATGTCATGCATAAATGATGATACTGATACAGCAATTAAAGAAAATATGAATCCTTGTAGAGAAAAGCTTGTCTCTCTGTGTAGTCTTCCTATAACAGTTTAAATTCACTTTGTTGTTCACTTCAGTTTTAAATTTTTACATTAGTAGAGGAAATAGTATTATATTTATTTGGAACATTTTATGAGAGGCCAGTGAAGTGCTTGACACTACATTTCTGGACAAGTTGCTTTAAGTCCCTATAAAACATTGTTCTAAACTTCTACTAAAACAAGAGAGGGGACTTAAGAAGTGGGATGAAACATCATTAGTGTTTCATGTTGTTTTCCTTGATAGCAATGAAATATAAAACTCACCCAAGGTTTAAACTATATTTCTTTAGGTTAACCTAGCTGTTTGAACTCTCTGCAAAATACTGGTGGGAAATGTAACACTGTATTCCAAACGCCATGGTTTAAAGCCTTTGTTTGTCTTACACATGGGAGAGAAGAATGCAGGCCTGTGTCCTGTGATCCTCGGCTGTTATGAAATGTCAGGTGGTGGAAAGTCTTAACAGAGCTGATGATAAGCCAATTAAGCCTTTCTTGTGGCGCCACCTTAGTTTCTAACCCTCTCCCAATAGACATTAAAAAAAAATAAAAACTAATAACCTCTATGATTAATAGCATTCCTGTAGCCTATAGGTCTAGCCTGCTACTTTAGTTTTCCCATGACAGTAATGAAAGGCCTGATTATTTTTCTTCCCTTGGGCATTTATTAGGCTTGATGAGGAAAAGGTCATACCTTCTGTGGGAAAGAGGCAGTCCTGAGTTCTCTTCCAACATTAGAAAGTCTAATGGAACATAGCAGCCTTTGTTCCCCTGGCCCAATTAGAAATTGTTTTTATGTGACGGCCAAAATTCACTACCTCCCATTTGATAAGTATGAAGAATGGCATTTGCTCAACCAAAGTTAACAGGAGTGAGTCAGCTGCTGTGTAGGTAGACCTGCCACACGTGGGTAGAAATGAATGGGTGCTAATGCAAAGTAATAGGTGAGGTTTGGGGGTGGGGTCTGTCTGCTTCATTCTTTGAAAATGTACAGGATATGTCTTCCCTATGCATTAGCAAACGAAGCTTCTTTTTATTCTTTAAAAAGGGTAAAAATGCAATCCCACATCAACCACTACCTTACTAGATTACTGAGACTCAGTTCTGCCTGGGTACATTCTTATCCTTAGTGTTGATCAACTGGGAATCAGTTCAAAGTGCAAACAAACATGGAGAAAGTTGATAAACGTTATTCCCATTCCCTTTATTAAAACACACACACACACACACACACTGGCATTCAAGGAAATATTTATTTCAATTGCTTTAATTTCTTCTGGATTATGTCAGGCATTTTAGCTTCAGACGAAGTTATGATCTAACCTTCATCAATAAGAACCAAATACATAATTGAAACCTGTAATATTTAAATGGAGACATAAACACTAAAACCTAAGCAAGGGTTTACATGAACTCTGGGTAGTTTACATCAGTTTCATTAAGAACTACTTCTAAACTGTGTTTTCTCTAATATTTTCTTTTAAAGAAAATGTTAATTTTTACCATTTCAACTTCATGAGCAAGTCTAACAACTTAAATTTTTCTCTCACTTGAACCAGGTAAATTTCCAATATATTACTTCTCATATAAAATTTGTTATCAGCTACTCTTTTAATAGTCTTTGTGTTTTAATTAGCTTTTATCAAGTATACTTTTTAGTGAAATTCAGTATGTATTTTATCACATGAATAGATAGAGCACAGAACAAAATAGGATAATGGGACTTTCCTCCCCTCCTGTATTTGGAGCCTTTGAAACTTTCTTCTTGACATCTTCAAGAGCAGAGAGCATATAGGAGGTTTTTTAAACCACAGATATCCTTATATGCTATAAAAAATACCAGACCTTGTTACTTCTGCCTGAGTTTGGAGATCTGTTTCATACTTTCGTTTTTCATCACTCCCATTTCTAATCTAAAGTGATCAGTCTTCTATTTAAAGTAGACTATTTTATCAATGGTGACACAGTCAGGGCTATTAAGAGGCCCACTAGTAATTAACAGTCCCTTCAAATTGAGTTAAGTGTTTTTCTGATTTCCAACAAATTATTTACCATAAATAATTGCTAGATGGCTTGTGGCAATGCAAAGGGCTCGAAAAAAATTATACCAGTGAATGCTATTGGTTTTGGGGAGTAAATCAGTTTTCTTTCTAGATACTCTTTGGTTTGAGAAAGTGAGATGATCTAGATCATTTCTTAGGTTACTACTTATGGAACTGTAATATGTTTATATCTATAAAGTTAGCTTTTTTTCTATTTCTCTCACTGTAGGCGTAGATTATGAAATGAAAATATTAAAGTGTCAACTGGACATGATGGTAACAGCTATACTTGGAATTCCAGAGCAATGATTGTACCTCTTGATAAGTAATCAAGCTCTCTTGTAATAGCACTTTTACTCTTAGAAATTAATTCTACAGAAAACATTAGGCTATAGATTTAAAATACAAGGAAGACAATACTAATTATAGTAACAATCAAGCTTTCTGACTGGTAGATAAGAGAACCAGACAGAATGCTGTAAAAACTATAGCACCTCCACTGTCTTTGAGGAACTCCTTTCCTGAATTCATATATTTCTTTTTTTCATTTATTCCTGAAATCCACTTGAGAAAATAAGATATACATTTTGGATCCATTTAATACTTCTCACAGTTCATTGCAAATATGGTTTTGGATTAAAAATTATTTTTATTTTCTCTTCTACTTCTGTAGTATCTATTTCACTTATTATCAAATGTTAAGGAAAAAAAAGGCAAAACATTATACAGAATGTCCAATGGTTGTGTCAGCTTCCTGTTCACAGTATAGCTGGCCATCTGTGATTTGTGTCCTGCTTTGTCATCTTTTATGATTGACAGATTTTCTTTTTTCCATTTTATTTTATGTATATGCATGCTCTATCTCTGTGTATGCCTTTGTGAAAGAAGAGAGTATGTGATCCCATTATAGATGGTTGTGAGCTACCATGTGGTTGCTAGAAATTGAGGTCAGGATCTGGAAGAACAGCCCATACTCCTAACTGTTGAGCCATCTCTCCATCCAAACAGATCTACTCTTTACTCAGCAGACTTTGGGGCTCTTCAGGGACTTGCTTAGATTATATGTACTTTTTCTGATTCAATAATTTTACTTCTGAGATGAATGATCTGTTCATTTCATTCACAAGTTCTCTTTAGCTCATTTTCATGAACATGCAGAAATTCTGTAGTATCTCATTTTATAAAAGCCACCTTAAAGCAAAGTTTTGTTCTTCCTATTCTTTATTCTTCTTTATGAAAGAGCTTCTACATACTGTCTCTCAGTTGAATTTTCTATTTTCTCCTAGGCTCACAGCACTTGGCCTTTGCTCCAGTTCCTGCATTGATTTCTTTAAAGTCAGTTAACAGAATTTTCTATGTCATATGGTCCCAGTCTCACTCTTAGAACTTGGGTTTGTCTCAACTTGGCCTTGCCCTTGTGTCTGTGTCAATTCTAACTTTATTTGCTTTCTGCCTTTTCCTCTTTTTATTCTTGCAAAGTCAAAGGACGTATGAAGCCCAAACCTTTGCACTCGGCTTCCCTCTCTTTCACACATCCTCACTTAAGGGCTCTTTTCTGCTTATACAAGACTGGCTTCTTCCTGCTTCTTAGAGGCAGTCTTCATAAGAACCAATTGTGACATCCACAGAACATTGACCACTAATTCGCATAGAACAGAATTATTCATTGGTAGTCTAAAGTAATTTGAAATTCATAAGGTGAGAAGTCATTATATTGTTTTGAGGAATTTTGTTCTCTAGTCCTACACTAGGGCAGTGGCTGGCACAAAGCAGACTCTCAAAAAACTGTTTCATTTCATTTCTCATCTTGCTGTCTTATACATCTGGTATATGCTGGGTAAGTTTTGGCATTTATAGCAACAGAAAGACTAGAAATACTTGAATGGCTCAAGTCTCTGTAAGTATAACAGGAATAACTGACTTAAACTATCTTTGTTTCTAAGAACTGCTTATTTTAAATTTTACTTTTATTAGTATTACAATTTTTCCTAAGGCAAATAAAAACATTTGAAAAAAATATATAATGTTTTATTTAGGATGTAGGAAAACTAACACAAAATTTATAAGGTTCGTCAAGACTTGGATAGGTGACAAATTCCAATTTGTTAGTTTAACATGTTTGAACCTACTATGTTTCTATCATTTGAAAGGAAACTCAGAAGAAGGGATTCACAGTTTCCACCACAGTAGCAATGTCTAACATAAAGGCATAATACACAGCAAGTATATTGCTGAGTTATGAGTAAATAAATAATAAACATTATAATCATAATACCCGCTAAATTTATGTGCCTGGTAAATACAGTTTTTCAGGGGCTAATTAAATTTTTCGTAAGAAACATTCCATTCTTTTTGTTTATATATTAAAAATCTTAAATTGCTAAGTCTCAAAATATCCTCCTGTCACACAGCCCAGATGCACACACTCACACACTAGCTTTCTTTTTGCTTCTAGTGCATTTATACATATATTTTGTATGTATAGTGACTGGTTTTTTAAAAACACATTCATTTAAATATATCATAAACTAGAATTCCTCTGGATGTTAATCCTCCCCCACTACTTCCAGTACATCAGCTTCCTGTCTCAAGAAACTCTTACTCGTACTGTATATATATTATATATGATATACATATATATGTATATATGTGTCTGTATAAAACCTAAGAGTCACAAAGGAGACAAAACATAGAATTCTATTTTTTCTCAGTCTGAGATAGTTTGGTCAGTATGATTTCATTACTTATTTTTCTTGTTACTCTGACAAAATACCCAACAAAAGGAACTTAAGGAGGGATAGAAGGCTTCTGTTGGCTTATAGTTAAAGCATTCAGTCCATCATAGTGGAGACATCATGGTTGCAGGAGCTTGATGTGACTGATCACATTTCTTCTGCAGTCAGCAAGTACGGCTATATGGCAGTTCCAAGCATGCTTTTGCCTATTTCTTCAGTCTACAGAAACACAGCAATGAATAGGACTATATACTAAGTCTTCCCACCTTAGTTAATATATGTTAGCAGCTCTCTCATAAGCATGTCCAGAGGTTTGACTTCTAGATAATTGTAGATCCTCTCAAGGTGACAATATTGACCAGCACAAGTCTATCCCTTGTCAACTTGACATTCAAGAAATCACTTGTAATCGTAACATTCCAACCTTCATTCCCATGGTCTCATGATCATCTTAGAAAGCAAAATGTGTTCAGTTCAACTTTAACAGTACTCATTGTTTTGAACATTCCCCCTTTATTGTTCAAAATCTAAGTATAGATTCTATTCTGAAACCATCCTGAGTCTTTTCATGGTGAATGACTACGCAATCTTATTGTGTTTTAGTTAAAAAAAATTATACTATATATTTGATCACATTATTTCCTCTCCTGCAACACCTCTTAGATTCTCCCCACCTCCATATCCACTCATCTTCATACTCTCCTAATAAAAACACAAACAAAACAGAAAAATCAAAATCAAAACAAAGCAACATAAAGTCAGTAAGATTAAAAAAAATCCTCAAACAAAATAAAATGAAAGAAAAAGTGTCCCTAAACAAAACAAAATATGAAGTATGTTTTGTGTTGACCAACTAGAACCTGGTGTGAAGTGTCAGTGATATGCCCAGTGGTACACCAGTGGAGAAAACTAACTTTCCTTTTCATAGCTGTCATCAAACACAAAAGATACCTGGACTTTGTTTGCTTTTGCTTTGTTGTATTGTGTTTTGATATATACTGCCCCCCTACAAAGTAAATATTATTGTCAAAAATAGAGAAATAGGACAAAATAGGGAAAGATTCTTTAAACCAAAGGAAATTAACAGCCAACAGTGCAAAAATTAAATACTTCTGGTCTATGTTAGAAATCTGAGATGTAATTATCAGGACTCCAAAAGGCTTAGGTAGTACTTGTCTGATTGTGTGGTTGGAAACATATATGGACACTCTCTTAAAAGAGATCCACTCCATGTCTGCAGCTTTTCTCATGGGATAACCTCACCTATGGCATTCTAGAGTCCCCACTGAAAGTCAGGCTTCCACTTCACAACTTCACTAGGATCTCTTTGTAAGCATTTCTCAATATGTGTGGCCAACTTGCTGCAAGTTGCCTGACATCTGTGGCTTCAAGAGCTCTGTGATGCCTTACATCATTCTTACTTCAAAATTCAGCACCTCATAAACTAAGTTGATTAAGATCTGTTGAAAATTTGATATGTAGCCTGACTCTTTTGATCCACAACTATAGCATGCTCTGTGTGTTGTGTTGATCCTGAAAAATACCTCCCAAAGCATTTATTTAAGACAAGAATCCCTTAAAAGGCATTATCCAATTATTCTCTTGCCTTTCAAATGCATTTTTTTCTTCATAAGATGGAGCCTTCAGTGGGTGTGGTCTTATTCTTAGTGCATGATTATTACTGCTCAGCAATGAACAGAATTTTCTCTTTAATGACATTAATCTTATTAACAATTACAGCTGCCTTCTCAGTTCATTGTTTCAGTTTTAAATTCATTGATTTCTGCACCAAGAGGAACATGTTTTCTTAACTTTTCCTCTTTTTTTATTATCATTCTCTCATTGTAGACCTGAATCAGAACAAGTGAGAATTAGCCATGCTAATACCTAAAAGTTATCTTGTTTCTAATTTCATTCACCAAAAATAATTAGTACCTTGCTCTTGAGTTCAGCTTCATTCAAGCTCACAGGATGTATTTTGGATGTACATGTAATATTCTTTAGAATATAACATAAATGACCTGCTTCCTGGTTCCTAAAGAGTACCTGTCCCTCCTAAAATAGCATTTTCTTCACTGTCTATATTTTTCTTGATAGTCTGTTCTTCCAAACCCCACAAGAATGGCCTTTTAAAGTCATTGCATTTGAGGTTTTCCAAACTTTTCTACAGCCCTCCAACAAATACTTCCAAAGGCACAAACATTACATAGTCAAGTATATCACAGTAGCAATCCCAAGTTTTCTCATAAATTTTCTGTATCTGAAACTTACCTTGTTGTTATGACAAAATACCAGACAAAAGCATCTTCAGAAAGGAAGGATTTATTTGGGATAACAGTTCAAGTAAACATTCTACCATATGAGGGTGCCATTGTGTCCTGACCTAGAGGTCACATTCCATTCACAATCTGGGTGCGGCAAAATATCAGTGATAGTAATAAGTTTTCTCTCTGCTATAAGGTAGGTTGTCACATCCCAGTTAACTGAATTAAAGGTTTTCATCACAATCATTCTCAAGAGTTATAGCTCTAAAACTCTAGGTTCTGTTTAGTACATAGCAGAACCTACTAAAGGATGATCCAGTGGCATCCAGAAATATTATTTCATAAGAATAACAGAATTGCATTCTTCTTTACAATTTAATAAGGCTTAATTGTAGAAATGTACCACATTTTCTTCATCTACTCGTCTATAGACATCTTAGCTGCTTCCATTACTTGTTTTTGTAAATAGTAGTACAATATAAATAGATTTACAAGTTATCTCTTTAGTGTGCTTAATTACAGCCTTCCAAGTATGTATGGAAGATTGTTATACTCGAGTCATATAGTAGCTCTACTTTTATTTTGAAGAAACTACTACACTGTTTTCCATAATGAATAATTTGCATACTTATTAGCAAGAAAGAGGGTTCCTTCCTTTTCCCCTGTATCTTTATAATCAGTTCCTTTTCCCCTGTATCTATATAATCAATTGTTTTTACTTCACATAAACATTTTTGTGAATGTTGTTATGGTCTTTGTGGAGCTCTATAAATACTGCTGAACTAATTAATACTTAATTATTTTTCTTTAAAATGCCTTTTGCCAACATCATATAGATACTTATAAATTATAGAACAAATATTTTATCCCCTTTACATTTATATCATAAAATCTATTTCCCGTGATCACTCTATTTTTTTAAAAAAAATAAAGCATTTAATTGAAACTATATGAGTCTATTTTCTCATAGTCATTATTCTTGTATTTGAAGTTTTGATGAAAAAGATGACATAAAATTAAAACATGTTTATGTTATTACCAAAAGGAATGACAAAGCTCTGGCAATAACAAATATATAGATAGCATACATAAAAAAAGCAAAATTAAAAAACCTTTGTGGTTCTTTATTAAGAATCCATTTTTCCAGGGAGTATCATTTTCAAATTGCAATCCTAAAATAATAAATCCCATTTTCTGTTCTATGAACTTATCCTTAAATTATGTAGTCACACAAAGAGCTCCATTAGCCACATATAACTCTGAGAATATCTGTGATATGGAGCTTTAAGTCAGTTAATTAAGGTGAGAAAACTAAACTTAAGAGCTGGTGGTACCAGTCTGTCCTCTGGGACCCAGAGCTGAAAAAAAAGGAGAAAGCAAGCTACAGCCTCACATTTGTAGGCAGTTATTATCTCACTCAGGAATATGTTCTTTTGACTCATTATTTATTTGCTGAGTCATTAATCACATGCCAAAATTTTACAGTTTCTTAATCATGTTGTCTATTTTATTCTAATACTTCCCAGCATTTCTTTGAGTGAAAGTATTAATAATTAGCAGAAATTAATATTCCCAGTGAAGTGAATATGTAAGTGTTTCTGGCATGCCACGTGGTGGACTCAACATGGAGCTGGGTGAAATAAGAATTCCTTGCATGTAATGGCCACATGGTAAAGCCAACATGGTGCTGTGTAGGGAGGGCATACCCTTAGGCATGGCTACGTAGATTTGTGCAAAAAGCTAACAGAATCTACTCCTGGAGTGAAGTAAAACCATCCTTTCCTCCAATAGTTCCTTGAGTTACTTCTGCTCTTGTAGCAGTAAGAATTTAGATATGCAAAAGAACACATTGAAGCTATAGCCATGAATGATAATTCTTTTGCTGACAATTTGATTGGCTTGTGAAGTTTTCAAGCTATCGTGACAACATGAGAAGCATTTATCTTAATTGACATCTGTACAATTAGAAGAGATAGGCATAATGAAATCTTTATCATAAAACTAATTTATTATTTTATCTTTTTAAGGTTTTGTAATTTATCCCAGCTATTATTTGCAGAGTTCAAGAACATCTAGCTATTGTAGATTTCTAGTTTTTAATATTGGAAAAAAACTGAGTCCTTTACAACAACAACAAAAAATGACATTCAATGTGAGCATACAGAAAGAATAAAGTACACACTCTATCTATACCTGAGATGACACTCTCATTCTGCAGAGTCAAGACAGCATGCTCTCTACTCTGAGATTCCAGATTCCCAGGCAGAGAGTAGAGACAGATATACAAAGCTATCTGACAGAAATTTGCTTGGCTATTCAAACTGCCACTTTTTCCCTTAAAATATGAATACACTTTGACTATTTCAGTATATGTGCTGCCGAAGCGAGCACCACTTTGACTATTTCAATAGAAGCTATGATGATTAATAAGGACTTTTGCACAAAATGCCAGGTCAGGAAAAGGAAATGAGCTTCTATCTCATATTACTCTCATTTTGACTGTAATTCACTCACATCCACAGGACATGTGCCTGACAGATCTTAGTCTTAAAAGGCAAAAGGATACCAGTATCTGGGATTGTGCATTTTCAAGCTTACTCAGCGGAGTTGAAGAAAAGAGGTCAGAATTTGTGCTTAAGTAACTGCAAAGAAAGACATATTTATCTGAACACAAGAAACCATTTTACTTGGGAAAGCCTGCCTTATAACTGCTGACCATTTAGTTTTCTGACCTAGAGCTTTTACATCACTCTAAACCCTTCATTTATATTCTTATTCCAGATCTAGAAGAAATCCTTATTGATCAACTTAGTTCTCTATGATTGTGGTACTGTCTCAACATATCCCTCAAAGCCATATCTGAATAATGGTTCTCTCTTGCCACCACACCCTAACTTCATCCTAATATAGAATGAGTGAACATAAATATAATGAATGTAAATAAATATAATTATAAAAGGTAATATTGTATCTTTGTAAAACTATAATCTAAAGAGAAAAAAGTTTTATGACAAAATACAAATATACTCATATACATGAACATGCACATACCAAATTTATGTTTTTTATTCTCATTCTGTCATGGTGTGATGATTTTATTAATCTGGGAGACAAACGAAGATACAGTTCATATTTCTTTGAGTAAAATCTTTCTTCACTTTGATTGATACTGCAGCAAATATCAATAAACGGGATTATATGTAGTAGGACAGGCTCACAGAGTTGAGGCAACTGGCTCAAACCAGTTGCAAAGGCATGCATGTCACTAATTCCTGGACTCTGCCTGAGAGCCTAGCAACAGCTGCTGTCCAACACTCCATATAAAGCAAAGTCAGCCAGAG
Organism: Sigmodon hispidus; assembly: GCA_004025045.1. NCBI lineage: Eukaryota > Metazoa > Chordata > Mammalia > Rodentia > Cricetidae > Sigmodon > Sigmodon hispidus. The sequence continues at coordinate 25,163 of PVIH01004831.1, forward strand.
AGCCTAGCAACAGGTTTTGCCAGAGATCCTGATTATGCCCAGCCAATGAGAGGCAACCAAGCAACATCATCAGATGGGAATGCAGCCTGAGTCTCAAAAGGAGGGTATATAAGTCTCTCCCCATTGCAGAATAAAAGAGTTAGTTGTTTGCTTTTCACCTAACTCCTGGTGCCTGAGCAGTTGGCACCAAATCTTCTCACACTCTCCCCTGAGGGAGTTGTTAGGACCCTGGACAAAGCTACAATTATATACATAAGGCTCCTTGGACATCTTAGCAATTGTCAAGACCCTCAAGCTTTGTGAGGCTAAAAATTATGATAACAACATAAGTAACACCAACGTTTCAGAAGTATTGTTTAAAACACACACATACAAACACCCACATCCACACATACTTTCTCTTTTTCTATAACTTTTATGATATCCCAAGAAAATGTAAACTGTTTTTGGCAAGGCACACATGAATCTATCCCATAAGAATAACTAACCTCTATTCTCAGTCTCCTGAACATACAATGTTCTCTATTGCCTTCCAGTCTTCTTCATATCCTATCTATGAAATACTAGACTCTCCATCTTCTGCCAGTGTTATCTATCTTTATAGACAGGTGCAACTGTTTTACTCTGCTCTATGCCACTTCATTTTTGTAGCTAACTTTTGAATCTTCTTGGGTACATATGGGAATACAAATTGTAAGCCTCTACATTTAGAGAACAGCAAAATTTCATGATGATCACTCAGAGGAAGCATCGTCTTTTATGTACAGCTGTAATAGCAGTGAGAAAACTACATGGAAGACATAACTTGAGAGCTATCCAGAGAGATGAGTCTATGCCCCAAGACAAAGAAACCATGTTACTGTCTATAAGATGGCCTATGATCAAAAACTAGGCAGAATAAGTACGGTTTGAGTGCAATGTGAAAGAATTGCGTCTTATGTTAAAGATTTTGTTCACCTCTCACCTTGCCTAGAGACCTTTTAATGATCTCTTTCCCTAACTTGATGATGTTCTTAATAAATTTAGTTCATTTCTATTGCCCTGTGGAGTCTCTATGGTCCAAGGAGGAAAAGGATGACAACTTTTCATGTAAATATGTTTGTGTCTTTTTTCTTTTCTTTTCTTTTGTCACTGCATAGAGGAGCGCTGCCTGCTTCTGTGTCTCGATGTGGATGTTTACCTTGTTTGGAGCTGTAACACAGTTTTAGGTTTTCTTACATTTTGGAAACTGTTTGCTTCATGTTTTCTCTCTTTAAGTTATAACTCCCAAATTAAAAATTAGGTTATCTTAAAAGTTCTCTTATATTTCTCTGGGTATCTTTGCATGCACAATTATTTATTTATGTTTTGGAGAGAACATTTTATACCTTAAATCTTCTGCCTGGTTATCCTTTCATGTTATGATAAGGCCCAGGGCTCACAAATACAAAATGAATGTCAATTCTATGATACTTAATACAAACTAAGCACCCTCAGAGTTAAAAATGTTAGTGCCAAGTATTTAATATTCATTCTAATTTGGGATAAAAACTTTAAAATGTCTTTAAATTTAGGTAATGTACAAGAATGATGCAATCAGAACCTGAAAACCTATATGCATTTCTGAGATATGAAGAAAGCATAAACCAAACAGCCATCAATTAAGTGTCATTTTAAATGTCCTAGGTAAGCAGGCTTTCCTGGACATGCTTGAGATTCCTACAGTCAAAAGTAACTAAGAAATTCCATTAACTCCTTTGGAAATTAAAAAGAATGCTATGCAAAGGTCAAATATGCCTTTCAGATTGAAGTTAATTATTTAACAGGCCATTAGAAATGTTCAAGGCATAACTTAATATTTATATAATTAGCTCTTTTTAATTGCAAAAACTGTATAATAGACCTATGAAGATATGATAGTTAATGACACAAGCAGTAATTTGTGAAACTCAATATCCTTTGGCCCATCAGCCATGATGGGATACTTCATTATCATAGAAACTACCACATATAAAGAGGGAGTAGGAGAGCATGAGCACACATCCAAAGTGCTTTCACTGTATCTATTTTACAAACATAATTATATCCATACATCAGGTCAGAGATTGTAATTTTGTTCAATTTTTCAGTGAAGAAGTTCTTTTTTATACTTCCATGCACTTAATATGCACCCTCCCATATTTTAATATAGATATACACAATATGTGATAACATTAATATAACATTTATATGACATTTTAACTTGTGCATTATATAGGCTTTTTCTACGAGTTACTTAAAATTTCAAAGTATATCTATATATGCCTAGCATATGCATGTATATCTACATATGTTTCAGTAAAGAATAAGAAGTAAAATTGCTACAGTTATGTAGGAAAAAATTAATTTTAAATAAAATAAAAAATGACAATAAAAACTTCTTTATTGAAAAATATATTATACAACTTGAAAGGAGCATAAGCCTGACAGTGGTACTATCCAAATCCTGTCCTCTTCTTATCTACATCTCAGGGTCTCAGTCTATGGTATATGTCTCCAACACTTCAGACTTATCTGTTTAAAACATCAAAATGGACTCCTTCACCTGTGTCATTTCAAAAATCTGCTTCAATCAAAAACTAAGTCAAGGGGCTCTGGCTACAGGTCAATAACAGAGTGCTTGTCTACCTTGCAAAGAGCCCTATGTTCAATCACCAGCACTGAAAATAAAAGTGGCATTATCTTTTGGGATTTTTGCCCAGCAGTGTTGGCACATGCCTTTGTTACCAGCACTTTGGGAGGCAGAGAATGGTAGATGTCTGACTTCAAGGCCAACCTGGTCTATAGAGCTAGTTCCAAGACAGCCAAGGGTACACAGAGAAACCCTGTCTGGAAAAACATCACAAAACAAACAAACAAACAAGTCACACTGTATACAAATCTCAAAGGCACATATTGCCTGACTCAAACATGGCTCATCATTACATTAGAAATGAAGTCTTTCTTTTATTCTTTTATTTGTGTGTGTGTGTGTGTGTGTGTGTGTGTGTGTGTGTGTGTGTTAATATCACAGCAGATTCAGAGGAAAATAAAACATCTAAATCTAAAACCAGAACAGCTGATAACCTCTTCTTGGGATCACTCTTAGTGTTACAGTATGCTGGTGACAACGTTTTTTTTCCTCAATTCTGAACTGGACATCAGAGGAAAGCATGCATTTTCTTACCAGAACTATGGTACCCTATGTGTCCCTATGTGTTTTATGAGAGTTCTACAATGCACTTTCATTTTAAGTACATATAGGACAAAAAGACATTAGCAGCATTCAGAGTGAAAACAGTTTAAATATTAGTACAAATCATTCTGGAAACTGGGCTGTGAAAACTGAAATAAATTAGGTAGATATGTTTTTACGAGGACAGCCTTTTTAAATACTATTCCATAGTGTATTTAATTTTCTTGATAATAGTAAAAATACATTTCTAGGACAAAAATATACAATTATGTGACTGCCATCAATGTTTAAAATGCTACTCAATCTATTATTAATGACTATATCACAATTTATTATAAAAAGTCTTTCTTCTAACCTTGATACTGTTTTAGGATGTTAGAATGAATATTTTATTAATATAATTTGAATAAATTTTTATTGTTTTGAGGGCTGTACTTGGCTAATGTACATGTCAATAAATGTCTGCTACAGGGATAGCTAGATGAATAAATAGCTAATTAATATAGGATTCCTTTAATTACTAAAGAATAAGGTCCATTTAACAGTAAAATTGTGTTGAATCACTTAATAGAGTTTGGACTTGTCCCTTTGAAATCCAATGAAGAGAAACATGTAGGATATTGAGTGGCTTTCATCTCTGGATAATTCCCTGATAGTGTGATCTTATATATTGCCAGTATTAGTGTGCAATGATGATGTATCTAATTAACATTCAATAGAATAAGAAATATTACTAATATTTAAAGCATCATGTGACAGAATCCTATAATTTAATTTTAAATTATATTTTCTATATTAAGTATATAGGATTACATTTAAAAACACCTTTCACACGTAATTCATATGTCTCATGGGGTTTTCTAAATTTGCTTTAGTACTAATCTATTGGCATTTATGCCTAGTTACCAGAGAATGTATAAAGTCTGAAATATGATCTTATAGGGCCATAGGTACTTTATTTAATTGAAAGAATAATAACAAATAACAAAGAATGACCTCATCATTATGAGAAAATACTGTGTGGTTAATTCTCCAGCTGAGATTAATAAATATAATATATAAAGCAGCTGTTAGAAAGGCAGAACTTCCTCACCCATGACAGCAATTCCATCCCTATTCCCAGCATAGTACTGTCTTATTTGTCAAATTCCTTAGACACTCTTTAGGATTCAGGTTTTCTCTTTTTGGCAACTGGCCAGTTATTCCCAAAGAAATCAGAACAAGTGGTCATATGCACAGCATATAAGAAAAAGAATTACTATCCTAGTGATTGACAAATGATAACTGGACTATATGTCATATTTTTTAACTGTAAGTTATTTCATACACTGACAGAGTTTGTCAAAGCTCAGTTGAATGTTCGAAAGGCTATGCCTACAATGTAGAAAGCCATACAAATCACAGAAGGCTAACTCTATATTTCACTTATAAGTGGCAATGAATCTTATTCATTGCCTATAAACACCCATGGTTTCACACAAGCATACTGCACAGAAGGGGTTCTTTTTAAGCTTCAAGTGGCTGTTCAATAAATAGCCTATACCACTTAACATATGCAATGGCATTTTACTGTATCATTTTCTTAGAACTTAAGTCATGTTTCTGAAACAAGGTGGAGAATATACACACTTATTTCAAATATATTTGTTCTGATTTAACACCAGCTTTTGCATGATCAGGAGCCATATATTTTGAGCAATATTTTGTGTTCTGTAAATGCTTTATAAACTTAAAAAAATTATAAGAAAGGTAAGAAGGAGCCAAAACTCAAATAAATCTAAACCTTGTGTAAGCTCCTGTTACATATTATTCTTAGGTTTCCTGTTTGCATGACTCTATTATAGTTAGAGATTCTGATTTCATACTAACTCTAATCCACTAATGAGTGTCTGCCCTTTGTGTCTTGTAAATAAGTAAAAATATTAATTAGGACTCATAGTATTAAAAAGGAATCATAGTATTATGAGTATGAAAGAACTGTGCTAATCATTTAATACATAAAACTTAAGCAAATTTGCAGATAAGACTGATTGAATGCTTTCCCTTTATTACATCAAGAAAATCCATAGATGCCAACAGGTACTACATATATCACAGAACTCATAAAACTTGTAATAAAACCACAGTTGTTCAACCTACTCTCCCAGAGAGCTTTTTGGCATTTTTTCTATAATGTATTTATGCCAGCCAAGACCATATTTTCTGCACACTTGTTCCATGGTTTCACATCTATAAAAATTATCTACAGTGGAAGAATTCTGTATGCCTCTCCATGTCTGACTGATCTGACATATGATTCTAAACAGTTCTACATATAGTTCTTGGTGTAACAATAAAATGCTTACGTACAGTCAGTCCCAAATTAAACATTGTAGAGTGATTATTACTGGCATCTGAGTACCTGAATGGTAAGATCAAAGCCCTAATTTAGAAGTGAGATATATCACAGTGGAACCAGTTTCTGAAATAAAAAACTTATTTCCTGATATTGTAATAAACAACAACAATAACAAAAACTAGCCTAATTTATCCACTGAAGAAGGAAGGCAATCTTTCTAGCATTTAAATTATCTGTTAATGTGCTATGTTTTAAGATGTGCTGTTTTTCTTCTTTTTCCTCAGAAACAAGCTTACACAAAAGGTTTTTTGTTTTTTTAAGGAATAGTTAGCTAGAAAAAACTGACAAAAAAAATAACAGCAACAACAACAAAAACCCTTTGCTTTACAGGGTCTCTGATATTTCTGAGCTTAGAAATTAGAGAAAGAATAACCAACAACAAAGGATTTGAGAATCTAGTGTGGATTTTCTTCTAAGTAGAGACATTGCTAAAGCCTAGAACCTAATAAGGATTTATATAGAAGGAGTGTGTTGGGGGGATAGTGTATGTGTGTGTGAGTGTGTGTATTTCCACATAAGAAAAATAGGGAGGGAGAACATTTACACTCCCATCTTTCATGTTAGGTTATTGTCATATTCATTTCATCATAATGTAAGAGTAAACTACATAAAAGTTAAGATAATAGATACTAAATAGGCAAACAAGTAGAGAGAAACTTTCAAATTTAGCATCAAATTATCCTGCCAGAAATGGTTTCATACTGTTTGTTGAAAATGATTTGCTAACAAATATTATTCTAAACTGAAATAGAATTTCTGAAAAATAAAGCATGTAAGAAGTCACTCACCTCCAGAAATATAATACTTTGGGCAATTCTGCTAACCTTGGTGATGAAAGCCTGTCCTTAAGGAAGTAGGACACTTGAGATCACTCTGGTTTTACTCTTCATGAATATCCCCTTTGTACTTCACAGCAGAAAGGTCCCACCCTGTATGAACCTATGCTAAGTGATGAATCCAGCTCACCTTCAAGCTTTTCAAGTGAGGCTTTTGATAGCATTAATATTAGCACAGGTTGTTAACCACTGGGAATGTTTCATAGACAGTGGACAGCGACTAGTAACCAAGTTTACCTGAAACACACGTTCAGAAACACTCTTTTTTTATTTTTATTATTATTAATATTATTATTATGAACAAAGAAGTCAAACTTTCTATCCTTGTATATCCTTATTCAAGGTCCCTTCCCCCTCCCACCACATCAGGTCATTTTTTCTTCTCCACAACTCCCCATCCCGTCCCTGGGCAGGCAGCAGACAGTCCCATGGTCCCACTGACCCAATATTGCTTAGTTCGGTCTCCACTCCTGGCAGATCCAGTTTTCTCCCCCCTCCCTCAAGAGTGAGTCAGGTGTTCCTCAAGGGGGAGTGGGATCCGAGGAGTCAGTCCAGGGTGCAGAAACACTCTTAAACTAAACATGTATGATCTAGCATTGCTTTTAGTTTTTTTTTTTTTCTTTTCACACTCTTAAAAACCTCACTTATATTTACTAAATATCAAAGTGCTTTTCTTAATACAGTAAAACCAAAGAAAATACAAAGTAAAGCACACTTGTTAGTTATCTAACACCAAGTGGTCAGCCATGAAAACACACATACAGACTGAGCAGGATAAGAATGTACATGTTCATCTTTCCCTCTGAATTTTTTTTTCCATCCCTGTATATCCTTATTCAAGGTCTCTTCCCCCTCCCAACACATCTGGTCCATTCTTATCCTCTGTATAGTTATTGTTAACTCTTCCACATTTTAAATTGTTTTTACTGTGTTTTTTTGATAAATACAAAATAAAGAAGGAAAAAAAAAAGAATGTACATGTTATTTGCATGTAACACAATGATTAAAAGAGGACATGAATTTGAAAGAGAGCAAGGAGGAGTATCTGAAGAAAGGAAATAGGAAAACGTAATCATATTACAATCTAGAAAACAATTAAAAACTGATTAAAAATATATAATACCAGTTTTTCTATGCCAATGTAATGTATTTCATCCCTAAATATTTGAAAATCTTTAAAATTAACATCATCAATGAAAACGAATTTTACAATGACCACCAACTGGGCTTACATTTAAGAATGTATCTTGTAGCAATTAACACCTAGATTTTACACAAATCCCGTGACTAGAACATTGAGTAAATATCAAACCACTGACACACATATTGGTTAAAGGCCAGTTTCCAAAATAAAAATTTTATATAGTAAAATATAAATATACTAGAGTAACTATAGTATGTATATCAAAGTATAAAGAAAATTGAAAGATTTATTTTACAACTATATGTTTTTAAGTAATTTAAGTTGTAAGATGGACAAAAAACATCATCTACATATTGTTTTCAGGTAGAAGTGTTTAGATTTCTCTAATAGCACATTTTCAATAAATTTGAAAATCATAATACATATATTTATTATGAAATGGTTTTGATTTCTAGGGTAGACACATAGAAATGCATTGATGTCTACTGTCCATGTTCAAGTTCAAGCCCAGTCTTATAGGGCCATTATCTCAAGCTTCACTACATTCAAAGACAGCTAACAGCACAGTCTTAGTAACTGAAGACCCCTGGAAAAGTGCTTTGTAGACAGATACAGCAGAGCTCTCTTGTTATGTTTTCCAATCTGATTTTGTGAGAAATTCTACCAAAGAATGAGTGCTAAAGTTTTGCAGAAAGTAAATAAAGGAAATATAATGTAGACTAAAGTATTTGCTGTCTCTTTCCAAAAAATGGCTGTCAATCATACCTCTATGCAAAGACTTTTTCAACTGCACTTGCCTGCTATACAGAGAGTATTTTATTCCCAGAAGAAGAGGATGAAAAAGAAACAATTTTGTTATATCTTGTTGAATCATGGGTTATATTGTAGGCTCTTTCTGGGATAGGAAGGATAAGTATTTCTAATAAAGTTTAAACTCTCCCCCCCCCACACTTATCTATTGATCTGTGATAAAAAATAAATAAAAAAGAAGTCTTTTACCTGTATGTTTCATATGGATAAAGACACCAGAGTTGCAACTTTATTTCAACCAAATGAAGTTACACAGAGAGATTGCTTTAGTGAAATTACCAAACCAACTACATGGCAATGAAAATGAAAATGAGATCAGAGAAGCTTTTTAAAGAATTATTGATTTGTGTTATATATCAAATTTTGTTTATATCTCTATAAAATCCACTCTTCGAACAAATACTATGTGCAAACATATTTCACAACTTTTTGTATATATAATGTTTCAACTTACATTTTCCAATTAGACCTAAAAAAAAATTGGATAGAAATTAGAGGCTCAATGTTTGCCAGTCTTTCTCTCCAAGCTCTTCATCTCCATGAAATGACAAATATATTTTGAAAAATCTAAAAGAGAAAAGAATGACTGGTTTTATAGGCTAAATGAAATATGTAAAATGTGCAGGAAAGACAGAGTAATCCAAAGATCACCAAGACCACCATATCCACAAGACCAAAGTGCAGTAGATCTGAGTATGTGAGCTCAAGTAGGCTGTGCTCCCAGAGCTTCAGGCCAGTGGCCTCGCCTCTTTTCTTCCTGACTTATGGTAATAAAGCACTGAGGAGATAGCCAGGTCATAGCAGGCAATGCATTTGATGAGGTTGGGGGTCGAAGACACTAGCAGTTGGTTAATATGCACTTACTATCATAACAGTCCCTGTGATGCTATTCTTCCTTCCTAATAATCTTCACCACCATTTCTCCCCTAGTCATTCCTTAGCCATATAATTAAGCTTATTCCATTCGAGGCACTTTATTCAGCCATTGGATGTATATTCTCTAATTAAACCCTTTACTCCATAAAGTCAATCATCATTAATTCCATGTAATACATTTTAGAAACTTAAGCAAGAACAGATTTAGTTGCTGGCCCAAGGATACAGATGTTAAACTGTGGAGCTGAATTCAAGAGTGAATTAGTGTGGCTTGACCACCCAAATGCCTGAGCACAAGAACATAGCCTTTCATTTTTAAAAAGGCAATACATACAATGGCAGTCATCACTCACAATATCCATGATGTGGATGAGCTTCACATGAAAGCAGGCAGAAAACTAGGAAGTATTGCATTTTCAAAGAACACCACCTATCACAAAGAAATAGCAATATCAACTAAACAGATTCCCAAAGGAGAAAACAGAAGACATAAAAATTAAGGTAATCAACAAATACATGTATCAGTTTGAGGAAGTAAATGAAGTCTTTTAATAAAAGAAGGCTGAACTGAAGATTTTAAAACAAACAAACAAAGGAAAAAAGTAGAAGACATCCTGGGCAGAAAGTCTTTCAATAGATCTGACAAAAATATGGCTGAAACTATTGAAATCTTCTAAGACGCAGCCAAGCTGAAACTGCTCTCAGGAAGCAATACAAGAGCCCAGAGATTGAGAAGACACAAATGAGGGAAGGGTGACAAAATTCAAGTTTTGATCAGGGAATTCTAAACCATCTAAATAAATTCAGGGCTTTTAAAAAACAAGATACATAAAGACAAAATAAATTTTGTCAAAGAACATGTAAAAATTCTGTTTATAGGTTCACTAATATTTAAAAATATTAATGAGAAAAGAGTAATATTTAAGTATTTTGGTAAAACTTGGAACATTTAAAGTAATCCATAGAGTTTGTTTCAACAAAGTAAATAATTTTCAATATTGTTTTTCTGTAATATAAAAATTACAGGGACAGGGAAATATATATTTCCCTATATTAGAAAAAAACCATGCTGACACCAGACTGATCTACAATATCCACTAACAAAATTCATGGAAAAAATATTTCAAACCTGTGAGTTTTGGATTCAGGGGTTTTACATAAGTAATCTGGTATCTAGCAGCAGACAGAAGTATAATTTCTTAATGTCTGTGACAATTCAAAATACTAAAAATAAGAATGTCACTGTAAAAAAAGAGTTCACTGAGGTGGGTTATAGCAGTGAGGGAAATGGGGTACAAGAAAAGATAATAGAACAAGAAATGCATCAGTCCAAAATTATAAAGGTTAGATAAATGTGTACTAAAAATATAGACTCAGAACTTACAAGATGCTGCCAACTGAGAAAATAAGTCTAATGAAATAAAGAATTGACAGTTTTGTTCACATGTAACTGAAAGTACAAAAGTAAGATATACCCACTACAATCTAAAAGAGTATGTGTGGTTTCCAGATGACTCACATATGTCCAGTATATAAATGGCAAAATATCAAATGGCTTAGGAACCACAGAAGTAAATATAAGCACAGAGAATAAAAACAAAAGTAAAGGAACCATAAATGTGGTGAAAATGTGGGACAGGATGCTCTGCCTCACCAATAACCAGGACAGTTGAGGTATAATTATGCTTTCATCTCCACGAGATCTGGACAAGTAAAGTATACTAATACTAAGTCTAATGATACACATTAAAATAGGAAGGTTTTGTGGTTGTCTTGAGAAAGAGCCTCCTGTAGCACAAGCTGGCCTCAATGACCTTGACTTTTGAATCTTCATGCTAGGTATATATCACCTTAAGAGGTTATAATGTCATGCTGGGGACAGAATCCAGGGCTACGTGCTCTGCAATGTGAATACTTTAGAAATGTCTCTTGCACAATAATCTGGCAGTAATTAGTTGTAAGCACTTTCATTTTTATAAATCATAAATTTTATTCACAAACTAGAAACTATGTCTGTGCATGGGATAAATATGGACATCACATAATGGATGCATATTGCATATATCAATAGTTAAAAGATAGAATGTAATATTCGCCAAAGTCAATTAATAAACCATGTCACATATTAGGGAATGCTATGGACAGTTTAAATTGAGAAATGAAACATCTCAATTTCTAATACCTCGGAAATGGAAAACACAACTTACAGAAATAATTTAGAAAAATTAGAATAATAGAGGACTTAAGATGGGTCAAAGGTTAAGAGTGTTTTCTGCTGTTGTAGAGAACCAAAATTCAGTTCTCATTAGCCATGTTACAACTGCTTATAATTCTAGCTTTAAGGGGCCTGACACTTTTTGTGATCTTTATGGGCACCTGTACATAATCATATACAAATATACACATAATTTTAAAAATAAACAAAAATAAATCTTTACAAAATAACATACATGTATGTATGTGTGTAAATGCACAGAAGTACAGACTTTCAAAAAAATGCAACCTGATGTCTTCATAAAGCCTAAGTTCATGTGAAAAAATGATAAGGTGTAGGAATGAAAAGAATCTGCTTCTCCACACAGCATTCTTATGTGTTACTAACCTTGAAAAGAATGTGCCCTTCCACAGTGCATCTTACATTACTAATCTTGAACAAAGAAATGTACTTCTGAGATCAGTAGAATTAAGTAATTAAATTAAAACAGAAAATAAACTATTTTAAAAAATTCAAAATTGTCATCTTGTAGCAATCAGTATTCATATTCATTTTATTTGTATAACAAAACTCTAATGATCCCTCAGATGGTGATTATCACGTCAGGAAAACAATTGTCTTATCAAGTTATCAAGTTATACAGCATAAAATATAAATATTACAAACAAAACTAAAATTGCATCTCCCAAATTTAGATATTTTTAAAATCTCTGGTCCTTGCTTTCTTCTTCACAGGAGTTCTCTCCTCATATGGAGGCATCTCAGTACTGTGTAACTTGTGAAAGAGAATGTCTGCCACATTCTGAAATTGGGATTTGTACTGACATATTTTAAATGGTTAATGATCCCAAAACATTCTATTACAAAACTTAAATAAAAATGCTGAATGAATTTGTGCATAACTTCTATTTATTTTAGAAAATAAGATTCTCACCAAGGGAAAAGCTCCAAATGTGGTGTCCATGATTGAAGATTGCACCTCTCTGCTCTCAATTTGCCTGAGTGCACTTAGGCTTTGCAGGGGGGATGCACATGTCCTGAGTTATTTTGGAGCAAGTGATATTTGTTAGGCTGCAAGAGCTTTTCAATGAATCAATAATAATTTAGAATCTGGATGTTTCTTTGGGGATTAATGGATGACTAAGTAGAGCTGTTTATGCCAAAAACCATTAACCCCAATTGGTCCCTGTTCAGTTGTGGCGGCTAGAGAAAGGAAGACTTACAAACTACAGATTGTGGTTTTGGACTTTTCCTCCTTGAACACTCTTTTGCAAGGAATCAAAATGAATTGCTGTATTTTAGTCAGAGTTCATTATACTTTAGTCAGCTTAGAACATTTATATGTCTAAATCCAGAGACCGACTGCATGAAAGAACATACACCACTTGTGACCTAGGGAGCAAAGGTGATTCTGAGGAGGCAGTGCTGTGCCTGGGTTCTCTTGTGGTGCTGTACTCCTCACCATAGACTGCTGCGATGACAAAGATTCCTTCCTATATCAACCATAATCACACACAATAGAAACAGAAACAATTTCCCAGTTAGGCCGCCCCTGACAGTCCAGTGTTCTTTCCTTTCTTCAAAGTATTCTCTACTCCACAGTATCACAATGACAGACCAACATGGTGTATCAACCTTTGAGTTAATTTCATTTGTAAAGCATGTGAGACTCACTTGTCTCCCACATATCAGTGCTGGACTTTTGTCTTCCAACTACAAACTATATGAACAGAGCCTAGTTTGATTATCCATTTAGTGACTAATGAAAATGCACAATATTTGTAGATTTTATCAGTTCTAAAGCAAACATAATGAAATAAACAAAAATATTAAACATTAGTCCTGTGGTTTGGATATGGTTTGAGTGCACTCCCCAAAAGGTTCATATTATGAAAATTTGGCATTCATGGTGGTAATGTTGAGATATAGAAAACTTTGGGGGCAACTTTTTAGTGGATCAGGGTATGTGAATATTAAGTTTAATAAAGATTTATGGTGATCTCAAGACTTGAGTGAGTTCCCATGAAGATTGGTTTTTATAAAGGGGCTATCTCAGGCTCTTGACTTTTTCTGAACATGGTTATTTCCAATTTATATTTCACTCTCTTTTGACTCACCTGACATGCTCCTCCCAGGGTGCCAGTACTATCTCTCAGTCTTGCAAAAATCATAGGTAACAATTATCTTTCCTTTATAAAAACCTATGTTTTCAGCATTTTTAGTGGCATAAAACACACTAATCCAGTTGAGTATAGCTTCTAAATTATGATGATGGAGTTAGGAGGAAATGGTTTCTTTGCCTTTGCTAAATGTCTAGGAGGATAAATTCTAGGCTGTGTGTAGTTTCATTAGCCACTGCCAGACAAAGTGGCATCAGTTACAATTTCCACCAGCAGCACACAAGGATTTCAGGGGCTCTATTACCTTATCAACACATCTACTGTCATTTTTATTCCATCATTCTAATTGTAAGAGAGGATTTCTGAAAAGAAGCCATGTTTGCAATGACTGATGAAATGATTAAAACTACACCCATAAGGAGAGGTTAGGGTAGTGCAGTTCTAGAGTCTAATTATCAGACCTTAGCCTAACTTTAACACCTGGAATAGCAATTTCTTGGCCACCTCTGTTTCTGAACTCACATCCTGTGACCAGGTACCACCTATTCTAAAGCTAGGAATCTCATCAGATAACAAATTAGCCTTATTAAAAAAAAGTTTTCTTCCTCCTCTTTGATGTAGCCATCAATGTATTTTAAACTTGCCTCAATTTGTGAATTTCCTTGTTCTGTAAAATTATAAAACTGAATAAAACTATTTCCATATTGGAACATGGAATTTGTGGTAACTTACATCTGTGTTCCAAGGCATTGATCATTCAAAATGGCTCCAGAATAAACTATCCCTTATTCCCTATAAGATAAAAGCTGTGTTTTTATGTTGGAAAAACTAAAATACTATGGGAGTAATTCTTTTATTTTTTTTCTCTAATAACAGATGAGATTCAGTGTAATTACATATATTTATTCATCATCTACATATCTTCTTTAGGAAGTTGTCTGCTTAGGTCCTTAAATTATTTTGATATTGTTTTCTTTATTTTCATATTTTAAGCTATAAAGTTTATTTATTTATTTATGATATTAGTCATTATAACAAGTTTGCAAATACTTTCTCCTTTTTTATTTCTTAATGTTTCTCTGGAATCTATTGTTACAATATTAATGAATGTGAAACATGTCACACTTATTTTTTCTGTATAAACATTAGTAAAAATCTGAGGACATATGGTTTACAAAGACTTTAGCTCTTTTTATAAACACCTTCCTGATATGTATTTTAGGAAATAATCATAGTTATTGCACCACTTTGTTAGAATTTGGGGCTTTAATAATTCTTTTAGGAATTTTTTACAGTATTTTTTTCTTGGTACTATAACACCAACAGAACATCACAAATCCTTAAGTCAGCAAGAAATGGTCAGTAATTAAAATGTTCACAATAAAGGCCTAAGGACCTCAGTTAATTCCCAATATCCATCTAACATGCTGGATGCAGGGTTGTGGAAATTGCTGAGAAGTTAAGCATGTGTATTGTTCTTGCAGAGGACCTGAGTTTGATGATCGACATACACATTAGGTAGCTCAAAGATACTTGTATCTCCCAGTTGCCAGGGATTGGATATAATTAGCTTTCTCAAACACTTAACTACAAGTGCACACATCAACATGGAGCCATACATACATTCATAGAATTAAAAGTAAAATAAAGGTCTGAAGAGATGGCTCAGCAGTTAAGAGCACTGGCTGATCTTTCAGAGGTCCCAATGCAATTCTCAGTGTGAGATGGTGACTCACAACCATCTTAATAGGGTATAATGCCTTCTTCTGGCATGCAAACATACATGCAGATAGAGTACTCATACACATAAAATAAATAAATTTTAAAAAATTTTTAAAGTAAAATAAAATTAAATTTTATAAGTAAAAAACATCAACAACAAACTGGGTGCACTGGCATGTGCCTCTAATGCAGTGCTAGGAAGGTATAAACATGAGGATCCCTTGGGCTTCACTAGCCAACCATTAAGCTCCAGACTCCATGTGAGATCCTGTCTCAAAAACTAAATGGAGACATGACTGCAAAAGATGCTCATCCATCATTCTGTGGCATCCCCACAAATGAACACACATATACACATATATTACACATACCTGCATTCACACATGTGCACATATACCCATATAAATTATTTGCACACTGCTTTATATTTGAAGAAAGACATATGCATGCTTTGCTGTGCAGATTACAGGAGAAACTTTGCATATTTGGTGGTTCCATGGTAGGTCATTGAGGGGAGACCCAGACTCTGACTTTGTTTATCTTTCCTGTACATTGATAACACCTTCCCAATTTAAACTCAGCCATAGATTCTTTCATACAAGGACATTTATGAGAGTACGGGAATTCTCATATCAAGAGACATTATCAAAAAGGCTTTCTAGGGTTTGTTCTTGATAATACACTTTATGTTAGGACATTCTTGCAATTACTATGGGATAATTCCTCAGCAGATCAAGTTGCCTGCAAAGTGTTCTCACTCATCCTGCTTTGTCTCCTTTCTGCAGTTCTCTTTATTAAATTGCAAACACCCATGTAAGCAGGTTTTATATGTGCCAATATGTCCTCTGCTCTCAAAGAAGAAAGAATAGGAAAGCAGATCAGAATAGAGCATTTTAACTATGTTCTAAATTTCCAGAAGACAGATTATTTAATATCTTGGGTATTGAGTTAATGGGAACACTTTTATGAGATGTAGTAGTTTTCACAATACAAGCTATTAAATGGCACAGATTCAGTGTACTATTTTATTGTTAGCCCTATTCTTGCAACTTCAGTTTTAATAAAGGAGCCCATTGAAGATTCTTCCCCATGTGCCAAATGGCTCTGGTACAGATGGAGTTATTTGTGAGACTTTTAGCTATTTTTGCTTATATCACCAGGTCAAAATGGGAAAGTCTATATTAAATGTATACTCATATAATCTTACTTCAGTCTATCAGCCTAGCATATACGTCGAGAAAGTAGGGTAACATTTAGAAAGGACTCAGTGTCTTCACAAGGATGTCTGACCAAATTTGTTCACAGAAAACTGTCAGGAAGAGAAGGAGAGACAAAGAGACAAAGGCAACCTATATGTTTCTGTTCACAAAGATTTCTTCAACATGACTATCATTTCTTATAAGCTGCTAACTGAATCCAGTAT
>PVIH01004831.1:41999-101910 GCA_004025045.1 Sigmodon hispidus
TCTCTCTCTCTCTCTCTCTCTCTCTCTCTCTCTCTCTCTCTCTCTCTCTCTCTCTCTCCCCTAATGCAACTAGTGATTTTCTTTAATCAAAGATTTTGTAAGGTGTTTTATTCCTGAAACTAATCACTGAAATAGATCTGAGCATTATCTATATTTTACAGAAGGTAACCTGAGATTTATAGAAGGTAAATAACCTGTCCAAGGGCACACATATAGCAAGCAATACAAAACACAAATTAAAAAGAGATATTCTAGCCTCAAAGCTTTTCTTTAGCAATGCACAAAGGGACCTTAAAATGCTAACACCCTTTATCAGTTTGCACACAGTAGGTATATAATAGAAAATGTGAACTGCTACATTAGAAAATTGGAGGGATCCAAGATAAGCTATGTGCTCATAACAAGCACAGCTCACTGTAGCCAGAAAACTACCTATTATGAAAATAGGTTCTTGGCAGGATCTGAAAGAAATGAAGGAGGGCCTCATGAGGATTAAAAAGGAATAATGAAAATCAGGAAGCAGGCTTAATGAGAAAGAAATTCAATATGCTTCACCACCTCTTCAATTTCTTTTGTGTTTGGCATTCTCATGTAGAAATATCCAAGTTTGTTTTCTTACTGTAGTTGTTTTTTTTTTGTTTTTTTTTTTGTTTTTTTTTTGTTTTTTTTTTTTTGGCCCCACATCATTAAGAAACTCTTCATGTTCCTTTAGTAAAACATAAATCTAGAATAGATGATAGGGGACTATAAAAAAGATGGATTACTAGTGAAGACAAATGAGTCAATATACCATATGGTGTTAAATGTAATAGATATTTTTAGGTGTTATTAACAAGCTTATAGGTACAGTGTGAAGTAAAATTTACCAGGTTTTTAAGTTGAAAAAAGGATTGCATTTCTTTCATTACTAAGAATTATATGAACTAAGCCTACTCTGAAGATTTCTACACAAGAAAAATAAATATAGTTATGTAAGAACATACTGAAAGAAAGACATTATTCCACAGAAAGTATTTAATATTAACATCTGTAAGGAGGGGTCCTTTGATGAGAAAGGAAGGTAAATGATGGCCATGGAAGAAAGCAGTTACCTTTTCATTGTTTAATTAAAAAATATATTCTCTAAATAGTCAGATTGGAAGAGACCATAGAGAACAGTCCAGAGACTGCATCTTAATGAGTGGAAATAAAAATATAAGTAGTCTTTCCAATATGCACACTCACATTAGAGTTCTCTGCAAAGTAAACTGCTCACATGAGTTTTCAGGAACTAAAAATTATGACATTAAATATTTATTTTGTTTATATTTATGAGTTAATAGAATTATACATTGACAAATATAAAGATGAAGGCACCTTCTAATTTAAAGTTCTATAAACTGAACCTTTCATTCTTTTCTCTCATTAGCCAATGGCTGGCACATGTTTCAATCATGAAGTATTCTATAAATCAGGGTCTTATTCTCCAAGCAATCATATTTTTTCATTCTAATCTCGGACTACTACTGAAACTTTTTGTGAAATCCACTTTAAACATATTCATAGCACAGTGCAAAATGTTTTTCATACCTGATAGAATGCTATATAAGTACAATGTGAACAAATTTCAAGTTCCAGATGGTAAATTTACTTGCTATCCTACCTTGTCATCACTGTGATTCCTACTACATACTGTTTATTAAAGACTTCTTACCCCTGTGATGTTATGGACCAAATGAATCAATCACTTTACTGTTGATGTACATCACCAGCTCTTACAAACCATTTTCTTCACTGATAATTAGATAAGAAGCAACCTTTCTTTGTTCTTCAGTTAGCTACTCACTTGCAAGGAAAAAAAGTTTTATAATTATGCTAAAGAAGGGAACCCCAAACATTTTGCAAATGTTTAGGGGATAGTATGTGTGTGGGTGTATGTGTGCGACTTCCTGTATGAGAGCTCTTCAGTTCAAGTATGTGAGTATTGGTCCATGTGTGCATCCAAATATATGAGCAATACCAGTGCATGGAAGCATGCCAGTGTGTGGTAGGTGCATGTGGAGGCCACCATGCACAGCTCTTTGATGTGGTTTTCATTTAGGTGCAAAGCTGAAGCAATCAATCAATCAATATGTGACTTTAAGAGAGCCACATTGCTTCAGTAGTTGATTAGAGGGTGCACACTGAAAAATAATTACCGCCAAATTGAAAAGTATCCTAGAAGTCATTTGGACCCACTATCTGTGTTTTTAGATGAGGGCACTTTGATGTTTCTCCAGACTCTTTCCAAATTTTGGCTCTTTAACTGTTTTTTTTTTTTTAGCTCCTTTTTATTTCCTGTTTTCTTATTGTTGTTATATACTTAAAGAATACCCAACTCCATTTCCTTAAATACATGACAACAAAACCTAAAGAATGAGGTTATTATTATTATTATTTGTTATTATTTTAATTGAGACATTATTGGTGGCAGCTACATTCTAAGAATTCTAGCCTTATTATTTCCCATAGCCTTTCAAGACACAGACTGTCATTCATTGATCTGCTCCCAGATGAAGTACCTCAGATATAGGTTAAGGAACCCATTCACTCTGTTAGTAAAATAAACTATGACAATCTGATCTGAAAACCTTAAACCTAGAGGTAGGTTGTTTCATGAAAGGGATATGGTCTAAGAAATTCATTGTTAGGTGATAATATTGCACCAACATAAAAGAATGTGCTTACATAAACAAGAGGACCAGGGCGTCACTAAGCAACACAGTCTCATGGGATTGCTAATGTACATACTCTATTGTTGACCAAAACATCATTATGAATACCCTGCTTCTATGATAAATGTACACATGTACATCACACAAAATAATTATTTTGAAGTTACTTTTCACATTGATTTTACCTACTGTGCCACCAGAAATAATATATTTTAAAAATGGACAAGTACAAAAATAACCCATATTCAAGTTTCCTGAATGAACAGCCTTCATGTTGGCAAAGCAGCTGCCACCAAGCCTGAGAACCCAAGTGCAATCCCTGGTAAAACCCAAGAATCAACTTCAATAAGAAAAGGGAAAAAAGCAACTTTAAATGTTGTCCTCTAACATATGTAGACATGTTATGACATGCTCCAGCCCATGTATATTCATAAAAAAGTAATAAATAAAATGTAAAGAATTTTGTTTAAATTCTCTTCAGGCAAGAGTAACAGAGCCAGACAGTTACAATCAAATGTGAAGGCCAATATGTCAGCTTTTATCTGTTTCACAATGAATTTTATAGTGTTTAGAGAAATGGCTTTTACAGTGTCCCTTTTATAAGACAAAATTCTAATCTAAAGGCAGCTCACTGCTGGAAACTGCATTTGTCCTATACCATGCACCCAAGAAGCAGTCTACAATATGAATATGTAAT
The DNA here is from genome assembly GCA_004025045.1 of Sigmodon hispidus. NCBI lineage: Eukaryota > Metazoa > Chordata > Mammalia > Rodentia > Cricetidae > Sigmodon > Sigmodon hispidus. The sequence goes on from PVIH01004831.1 coordinate 45,390, forward strand.
TATTAAGGTTACAGGTGATGTAAGTTGCATATGTAGCTTACATGTACAGTTTTTAAAAGTATAATTCAAAATTGGAACTAAAAACAAAATTAATTCCATAGGAGAGACAGAAAGGACAGGACACAGAACAGCAGGAACCTGATTTATTAATCAAATAGGAATGATGACATGGTTATGTGAAGCCTTGAACTCTTCAAAATTTGTTCTCAATAAGGTTTTCAGTTTTAAATATGTCAGCCATGCATGCTTAAAGGAAACGTTTGTGCTCAGTTTAAGAGACATGGAGCAACAATCTTAAATATAAAAAAGATTCTATCAAACAAATGCAAAAATAGAAACATTCATCCTGAAGCCAAAGCAGTCAATATGTGACATAGTATTAATTTGAATGAGACCTGAGCTACTTCAGGAATTGATTAAAGGTACAAACTAAAAACAAACAAACAAACAAACAAACAAACAAAAAACCCCCAAAAAACCAAAAAACTGGTCAAGTTGAGAAGAATCAAGAATCATAGAGGTCATTTAGGCCCACCTTCCTGTTCTGCAGATGAAGTTTTTGAGAGAGTAACAGTGCCTCCCCACCCCAAGGATCCACAGCAAACTACTGGCAGAGATAACATAGAAGTCCAGAGGGCCTGAAACCAAGAGACCTTCATTTGAAAATCTGAGACTACTGGAAGATGTCAACGGCCTTTAAATAAATGGTGCATCCCGTAGAGTGGCTTATTCATCAGGGAAGCAAATGTGCTGCAGAGAGATGCAAGCCAGCTCAGAAAGACAGGGCAGTAACTCTTGTGTGAAGAAGACAATGCTCTAGCTGCTTTAGAGCCTGCTCGCTTTGATCTCCATGTCGCCATTATGGTGCACTCTGTAGGGGTAGGTAATAACTTTTAGCTTTTTAAAATATTTGGCTTAGAGGAGATTTGTATAAAACTGGCTAGGGTCCTAAAACTCCAAACACTGTTGAATAAGGCTATTATGGAGAAAGAAAGTCTCAGCCATGTGGAATATGTATGACTTTGACAATGAATACTGAACAGGTTCTAAAGGAGGTGTCTTAGAAATCCTGAGCTCCTATAGCTAAAATGAAGATGGAGGAAATCAATCACTGATGTGGAAAGATGATGAATGGGCTGTCTGCTTGGGCAGGGCCAGGTGGTACTATTTTTAATCATTTTGTTGTGCAATGATAAAAATACATATATTCTTTCTGAACAATAATATGAAAGAAATTGTCAACTCACATTGTCATCACAAGAAAGCTTCAGAGCCAATATGAGGACTAGAGAAGGTTGGCTAAAGTTTCCCTGCCAAACAAATTAACCCTTTCTTGGAAAGTACAAGGTCTATTCACACAGGCACAAAATTTGAAAGCATACATATGTATGTCTTTATTTATCACCTTCAATGTTGTGGAGGAAATGGAATAGGACTCTAGAATATAACTGAAGAAAACCTGACTTCAAATCCACATTTGCATTTACTAGACTTCTGGTTCTGGTAATCAGTAGCTTTCAGAGTCCAAAGCTCAAACACAGAAATCAGAGAGACCCTCTGGAGCAACCTTATTTGATAGATGGGAAGGCATTCAAATGTGGAAAGCTGGATCCAGAACCTACCTAGGGTTACTGCCTACATCCATGCTTTCTTCTTTTCTACATTTCCTGCTATTACAAGAAGCTCACAGTGGAAACCCATAGTTTATAAACTCCTTCCATATCAGGATTTCTTCACATGACCCAGGTTCTACACACTCATGAGTGGGAAGTGATTCAGTGACTCACGGCAGCATTTTTCCCTTTCATAATTTTGCTCTGTAGGTTGCATTTAAGGAGTGAAATGAGTCAATGAACATTTTTTTCCTATTACAGTCTTCCCAAAGTTTAAAAGTAGCAAGACACTAAAATTATGACTATTAAATAAAACCATTATAATTTCTTTAAATTATCTTGATTTGATTTTAACTAAGATTTTCCCAGGGCAGCCTTTCCAAACTCCAACACTTAAAATGAAAATAATTTTTATCTGTATCTGCATAACATTTCTGAATGTCAACATACAACAGTCTTAAATGATAGTAGAGTATCATTTTTTTATGAGTACATGTATTTATATTATTTATATTTTGAAATGCTATGAGGATTTCTACATTTAAAATGAAAAGAAACAAAAAGACCAGAGGACAAACATTCTCTAAAAAAGGCAGTATGAATCAGAAAATGGAAACCTGTCTAATATCAACAATAGCCACAAAAACATAGAACACAGTCTACTGAATCAAAGATTCATCCTATGGCCTTTGGAAGTTTGTATCGTATCCAGACCTCCCTCATTAATACTATTTATTCATTTTTAATGCTAACCTTTCAATTACTATTGAGTCCAAAACCTTCATAGTCTAACACTGAAGCACTAATATATAAATAATTATCAGTCACTAAAGATTATACATATGTATACAAAAGGAAGTACTATCAGAACTTTTTAGCTGACCCAAAATTAAGACCTTTTATACTAACTAGAATGTCACTACAAACAGGATGATAAAATATAAAAGCCTTGTTTTGGGCAACATTCAAAAGATATATTCCACATTCAAATGTCTTTTACATTAATGCAGTTGTCAAAATGATTTACATGTGTTTCTTCACAGATCATGTTTTACTACGCTAGAGATAATGGGCCATACTCCTTCCCATGCTTGCTTTTAATAGATTTCCAAAAATTAATAATAGCAACTTGGGCTAGACACAGTACAGAAATATGCTGCCAAGATTATAATCACATGAGGATATGCATTTAGGCTATATTGAATGTTTGGTACATATTTGTCTGTGACAACATAAATATGATACTTAGAAAAATAATCTCTGGTAAAATGGTATTAACAACAGAAACCAATTTTACCATCTTGTAAGTCAGTCAATGACATTTTTAAGTATTTTATAAGCTTTTGCTCAATGCATTCAGCTTAAAAAATGCACCATTATAATGTGAACTATTCAAAATAAAGACATTCTTTTGTGCTTATAGCACAGTACTGACTGAATAAATATAAAATTAATAAATGAGTAAATGAAGGTAGTCAAGACAATGTTAGTTTTTGAAATATATTATGTATGTTAATAAGTGTACATAAAATATATTATATTTGTGTCTCATGTATATTCCCAAGTTTTATGTATGAAAGGTCTGATCCAAGGTTGATGTGTGTACCAGGAAATGACTGAACACTGTACAAGACTATGATATAAAACAACAACAATTAAGTCATTAGTGATATGCCCTTGATGGGATATGGTGACTCAATCCTTTTTTCTCTCTTTTTCATTAATTTTGGCATGTCATGGAGTGAGTTGCTTCCTCCATGTGGTCCCTGAAAATGGTTCTGCATTTGTAGAGGCCTGGACAGCCAAGAAACCATGAACTGAAAACACTGAAACCATCAAAAAAAAAAAATCAAGTCTGGAGAGAGGGTGCTTAGAGGAAGTACTAGAGTGGGATGAAAGAGAAAAGAAGCAACCTTTCCTACATGTATCTTTTGTTCTTATTCAGTAAAAACTATTAGCAAATTCCATCCACGTCACTTTGAAAACAAACATTTAAACCAAAACGTTAACTCCAGTTTTTACACTTGCTACATATGCACCCTGGTCCAGCACTGTATCTTGTATCTATCTAACTAATGAATGCACCCTCACCTCCTTCTCTTGTGGAAATGTACTATATTCTCTCTATTCTCCTTACAAGTATTTTAGGAGAAATCCTATCACTATTTTGTTCAATTCCCTCAATGTTTTCTGTTAAAATTAGAATACAGTCTTTGTTGTAACTTAACAGATTCTATGTAATCTGGTCCCAGTGCCGTGACCTCTACCTCTGGGTCTCTATTTGGCTTAGAATTCAGTTGCTCAGCATCTAAGCTTTATCCACAGAAGCACGTCAGCCTTGGGCACAGACACTGAAGCTTGCATCAGAAATGTACACTGCATTATTGTGATCTTCCCTCAGATGTCACCTTCAGAGAGCTTAATGCAATACGTCTTGTGTCACTTTCTTCATACACAGCACTTGCCACTTCTGACATCATTTACCTTATGTGATATTCCTATTGCTTTATTTCATTGTCACCTTCCTTCCTGCCAGAGCCTATCCACAAACACAGGGCTTTATTGGCACAGGGCTCTGCCCTCAGCACTGATAACAGTGCAAGAGCTAAGAAATACTTTTCCAAAGAATAAATATTTTATTTAGTCCTTACATTCCCAGAAGTTACTAACAGGATTACTATTTATAGACAAAAATAGTAAAGTAAAAAAAGAGATGACACAAACATTTCTAGAAAGAGATAAAAGGATCCAGGCAATGGGACTCACATTGAAGGACTGGATGGATGCCTAACACAACTGGAAGCACATACAAACACAAAACCTTATAACTGAATATTTTTTTTTCCTTTGGAGAGATTTTAATTTCTTGATCATTTTAATTTCAAAACTACAAAAAAAAAATACTTTGGAAAAAATATTGTACCTGATTCTGTAATCTCAATTTTATTTTGTTGTGTTTTTTTGTTGCTCATTCACTAAACATTTCAACCAATCAATGATCATTATTTATGAAAGACAAGAAAAGAGGAAAACAGTTTGATTGTTTTCTACTATTTAATTCTACTAAATGTTTCCATGTTGTGGCTAAATTCTGATTCTGATCCTTTTCTGTCCAGATATGAGTTACAACGTCAAAGTAGGAAGCAGAGCACTGGCGAAGCATGCAGGGCAGAGTTTACTGCAGGAGAACTCTGGGAAAGGTATTGAGGAATTGGGGTGGCAGGGTGTGTGTGTAGGGGGCGTTGTAATGCCTTTCCAGTTTGTGGTAGAATAGTTTTATGTTTTGTTTTGCATCTCTTCAGGGTTCAATGAGTAGAGCTCAAATCAAGTTTATCACTTCCATAACATCCTAAGACCCTATGCTAATACATTGTGGATTGAGGAAAATAAGGAGTAAGTTTTCATAGAAGAGACATTGGGTTGCTAAAACTTACAGTGCATAAGAGCTCAAGGCAAACCAGAGAAAAACAAAAAACAAAAAAAAATAAAACTCAGACTATCATCTCTTTGGTGTCTTTCCAAAACATCAATTTGATAAAGGAGCTCCTGCAAGTCTTTTATCTGCAAAATTAATTTCATTATTGCACTATACTGTACTTTAAAAAAAAGATCCACACATTTATTAAAATCATAATGAATGAATCACTTAGGCTTTGATCTTGTATAATAGTTTTAGTGAGCTCTCCTAAAGAAAGATCAATTAAGCATTTTTTTCAAACAATGCTCTCAGATAGAGCATTTGTAATTCACTTTATTAAAATTTAAGCACAGCACACATTATTATAAAAAATAAAGTCTCTCTACTATTTGTGCATTTTTTCTTTTAACATGAGGTACAAACCTGTTTCATTCCTGATATGAAAACTAGAAATTCGTCCTTAATGATGACATCATTTGGGAACATTCTACACCTCTCATATGCCACCTTCACATGTTGAAATCAGCTTCTCCTGACCTGCTATCCTGAAGGAGGTCACACAACCTAATGAAATATGTATGAACCTGCGCCTGATCAGGTCACTTGACCCTCCTGTGAGAGCTGCTCTGCTAATCACTGGAAAAGGGGTTTTCCCTAACTTCCTTCTATGTGAAGGGTCACAGAAGACAATCAGGTGATTCTCAAAACTTTTGGGAAGGGGGTCAAATGGCCCTTTCACAGGGGTTGCCTAGACCATCAGAAAACATAGATATTTACATTATAATTCATGGGTAGCAAAATTACAGTTATGAAGTAGCAAGAGTTGTGATCTAATATAATATGATATGATAACCCATTTTACCCAGTGTGGCTAGTTGGTGGCTATGGATGCAGACCTCATGCCCCATGTGCTAGGTGGGAGGTGGTGGTGGGTGGTAGAACAGCAGGATCCTTAGGTGGGGTCTATATTAAGACTTTGTTATTATAAAGAGATAAATGGAGAGAGAGACAGAGAGAGAGAAAGAAAGAGAGAGAGAAAGAGAGAGGGAGAGAGAGAGAGAAAGAGATAGGGAAGGAGAAGAGAGAGGGAGAAAGGGTTGAGAGCTAGCTCCCTCTCTGGCAGGGTGAGAGAAAAGAATTCAGTGTGGGTGTGGCTTCAGGGGCTAGAAGAGAATCCTAACAGCAAGGATAATAGTTTTATGGTTGGAGTACACCACACCATGAAGAACTGTATTTAAAGGTCACAGCATTAGGAAGGTTGAGGACCATTGCTCTAGAGTCTTGTCATTTGTGTCCTATTTTTTCATAGCTGTTCATTCAACATCAAACATCCCATAGAAATACATGTCTTCATGTCTTTATGAGGGCATGAATGATCTTAAAAGCCTGTTAAATAGATATGTGTGCTCTGCTCTGGTTAATCTATTTTTCGGGAATCTCAGAGACCAGGAGAGATAAGAGGGACCTTTTCTCCTCTCGTGCAGAGGTTCTAATGTTGTCTGATAAAATGTAGCCAACTTAAAACTGCTGCATTTTATGACACAATCACACCCACTATTAAAAAGCTAGGCTTCTAGGAAAAGCACTTTTCATGAGCTGACAACACTTTCCTAGAATACAGAATACTCCATATTGTGTGGAGTTTGACTTATTGCTGTAGTATACCATTGCTTTTGTGCTCCAAACATCAAGTAAGACTCACATAATAATGAATTTGTTAAAGTGACTTTCCATGAGGAAAACACATTCATTTTCCAGGGTTCATAAAAAGCTTTGTTATACATCTGAAGATCTCTTTACCTTACACGTAAAAGGAAGTCAGCAAATCAGGTCAGAAGGAGGACAAAAGGAGACCAAAGGAAAATGCGTCATAGGAAATATTACATCATATGTGCAAATGATAATGTACAACTTCTGAGGTGGTATTTTCTTTGATACCTAAAAAGGGAATGATGAAATTTGAACAGGGCCCATGTCCTTATTACAGGCCTAAAACTACTTTTATGAAATAAAAATGTTTTTCAACTTTTCTTAACAGAAAGTTTCTTCCTTTCCAAAGAGAAGTGGATTCCTTTCATAGATTCTTCAAACTCTATAACTCTATGAATTTTATAATTTGCATTTCAATCATATTTTCATTACTCAGTATATTCTACTTTATTTTTTAACAAATCTGTGTTCAGATCATCTCATCAATATCACAGATGTCTCCAGCTAGAAACATAATTGGCGAAGGAACCGAGGAGACCCTTTACACCACCTCCATGTATACCCCCTACACACACCTGGGATACTTAACATTTGCATCTGAACATCTATAATGTGCAGCCCTCAGGGAACAAAACAAATAAATGCTGGGCATCTTGAAAAGACCAAGTATAAATTTCTAAAACATGGCAATATAGTAAGTGAAAAGAATAGTCATAACAGAATTCTTGTTTCCAAGTACAAGTCTCTGTACTAGCCCCTGAAATCTCACCTGACCAATGGCAATTGGCCTGGCCTGGACCTTTGTTTTAATGTCAAGATCCATTTAAGTAGAATTCCCACCATTCACCACTCTCTCTTTCCTTACTCCACTCTGCTAGAAGGCACACTTCCCAACCCCCTTTCCCTCCCTTTTCTCTTTTTCCTTCTCTCCCCCATCTATCTATCTTTTCTTTCTCCCTTCATAATAATAAAGTCTTTCCACATCAATCCAGTCTAAGTTTCACCTGCCATGCTGCCACCTTCTACTTCACACACATGGAGTATGAGGTCTCTTTCCATCCATTGCTATCCACCAGCCATACTGGGTAAACGTAGTATCATATCATAACATAAGTCAATTTATTTCTTGATTACTTCTGTCTTCACTTTTGGCAGTATTATGTTTGGACAATTAGAACATTAAGTTTCATGACTGTAACTTGGATATAGTTTCACAAGCAAAAAGTTTTCAAAGGATTTTGGATGACAACATCTAGCTCTCATTTTTACCTCCTCAACCACAAGTGCTGATACAAACTCATTTTAAAAGAAAGGCTTACCAATGACCAATGGTCTCACTTTTATATAAAAGTTGTTATTTTCCCTCAAAATAACTGGGTGTTGGGACAAAAATAAAAAAAAAATTAGTTTGGTAAGCATGAAAATAGATCAAAGAAAAAGTACTAAGGAATACTAGTTTTAGACTACAGTGAAATTTTAATGAATGAATCATACCCCAAAAAGAGTAACACACTGGGAGCCCTTACAGTATGTGTCTGTTTATATCTAGCTGTTTAAAAATAACAGAAGATTGTATTGTGGCAGTTTCACTTCTGCCCTTTTCCTTTCTCTTTGATTGCTCTAACCTGATCCATGATCCAGGTCACATAGTCCCAACACTTAACACCATCATTTTATTTTGTGTGTGTTTGTTTGTGTGTGTGTGTGTGTGTGTGTGTGTGTGTGTGTTTCCTAAACATATGCCTCCATCCTATATACAAGCCTGGTACTCTGGAGGGCAGAAGGTGTTAGAGTGCCTGAAAGTGGAGTTAAAGACAGTTTGTGAACACCTTGACGTGGATGTTGGGGATCAACCGTGGTTCCTCTAGTATACCACTGACCCACCCCAGTACCCACATCTACACTTCATGTATGCTTGTAGTAACAAAAAAACATTTTATTAGTTCATTATAGAAAATTTGTACTCAAATTTTCTACTGATACAAAGATTGTCTTTAATTTAATAGTATTATTAGTTTTATTTGTTGCAAAAGATCACATAATTTTAATATTAGGTATTTTGGTTATACTAGAAAAGAAGTTTGTGATGCACAGTTAATGAAACACAGGTCCAATAAGAAAGCAAATACACTGAAGGAAAATGTTAGAACCAATCAATTAACTATGCTAGTGAATATCTTCAGTTACTATACATATACACACACACACACACAATTGAACTGATAAATACTCTTAGCAGTATAAATAAATGAAACAAGATCTGCATTAGGAATAAACCTTTCTGTAGTGCCCTGCATTGACCTTCCCCTTTACTCTGAGCCTTGAAGGCAGGCCTATGGATTGCTAGCTTCATATCCTGTGCTCTTCTCCCATTGTCCAGTATGTTTTTGCCTTCTTGCCTGTGGAGTATGGTAGAGGAAGATGGGCTGTTTACCCATCAGTTTACCCATCAGAAGTCAGTTTTTCTTCAGCCACCTGAGAAATTTTCCACTGTGCTCCACCCTGGGTAGCCCTGTACATAAGCTGAGATGGAGCTTCAATAAAGTGGCATTTTTCTTTGAATGAATGACCCAAGCATCTGGGTCTTTTTCAATCCCCAGATTCAGACCTGTCTCATTGATGACCCACATAGCTGGGGTGCTATGCTTTTGCTTTCCCACTCTTTTGTGATTTCTATCAGTATCTAGTTGTGCATAATCTCAAATGCAGTTGTCTCCTCAAGTAGACTTTTGAGGAAAAAATAAGTGTCATCTGGGGTGAGAGATGGAAAACTTTGCATGACAAATGCACACTAGGAAACTGCTAAGTGAACATGCAAATCAACTTACACACACTGGTGAATCAATACAGATGAGCTATCCTCAGAGTCTAGACATCATGGTGTATGTGAGTATAAAAGAAACAGGAAATGCTGCATTGCTTAGCTTAGTCATCCATTTGCAATTTTCAATAGTAATTTGCATTATCAGTTTCTATTATGCTGGCACAAATGTAGACAAACTAGAGAGCCAACTAAGTAATTATTGATAGTATAAATGTATATAAAGTAGATGAGAAAATTCTGTCAACCACTTGGAACTTCTCAGATATTTCAGAATTTCTATTTTGGTAAGCAGATGTTGCAAGAATAATATACCTTATTATGAAACCAACTTGGCTGTAGTCTACCTACTCAGCTATCTCTAATTTAAGACAGAGATAGGTGTCAATAAAAAGAAACATAAAAATGGTGCAAGTAGATGCAGAGGGAACATTACACAAAGTCTCAAATCCTGCATCTCATTAATAGTAGTTAATTTATTATGAGGAGAATGACCAACCTGACAATGTGTCAGTGGCATGGCTTTGCACATGATAAGCAAGTGTTCTACTCTTGAGTGACACTCTAGACCTAAGTATTGGAAAAGCCAGGATTATATTGGATTTAAACTCTAAAATTTTGTTTTATGTTTTGCTTCTGAACACCCTGGACTGACCCTTTGGATCCCACTCCACCTAGAGGAACACCTGACTCACTCTTGAGGGAGGGGGGAAAGAACTGGATTTGGCCAGAAGTGGAGACTGATCTAAGCATTACTGGGTCAGTGGGACCATAGGACTGTCTGCTCCCTGCCCAGGGAGGGGATGGGGAGTTGCAGAGGAAAAAAATGGCCAGATATGTTGGGAGGGGGAAGAGACCTTGAATAAGGATATACAGGGATGGAAAAAAAAATTCAGAGGGAAAGATGAACACAAAGAATATATAGGTGTAGCAATCTTATTTGTATTTCTTCCCTTGATAAGCCATGCTTATCATTCTTATCCTCTGTATAGTTATTGTTAACTCGTCCACATTTTAAATTCTTTTTACTGTGTTTTTTTTTTGATAAATACAAAATAAAGAAGGAAGAAAAAAAAAGAAAATACTTATAAATGAAAAAAAAAAGTTCATGTGATGTTCTGTTCTGAAAACATGAACGTTCTTTCTTAAGTAGGATGTTTAATTCAATGCAATGATACAAATTCTTGGAGAATAACATAATGGGTCTCATCTTCTGAAATGGATACTGGTTGATATTTCAAGAGAGCTTAATAACAAGTTTAATCCAACAAGATGTGGATTGCTAACTTTTGTAATATGGTCTTCCACTTGTATATTAAATTTTTGCAACAATTTACATGGATCTTCTTTGTGGTCCAATCACTGGTCTTCAATATTTATTCACCTCCTTCAGCATAAGTACATGTATTTTTATGCTGCATTAATCTTTGTTTATACTCACTAAAATATTTTAAACATTGTGCTAATCTGTATATGTATTCATATTAGGCAATGCATCATCAAATGCAATTCTATCATGGTCTATTTCACCAAGCCCAACAAGAAAGTATGAGTGCTATACACTTGGAAACTTGTCAAGTATTTCTGAGGAGATAAAGTTTCTGAAAGTACTTTCTAAAAAAAATACACCTATTTAAATTTCCATAGCCACTATCCAACAGTCCCTAAAAACATTTAGCAATTATAGTCTGTCTAGCTACATACAAAAACCTAAGAAAGCCAGTATTTCTATGTCACTGCCAAAAGTGGATGTCATGGCACTAGTTAATCCACCAGCTGTGCAAGATGTCCTGCTTTTCTTTGACGTGCATTTCTTCACTTACTGAGGTTAAGCTTCTCCTTATACATTCATGAGTTGCTTGGATTTCTCTTTAAAGACCTTCTTTCTTGGTCTACTTGACCTTTGCCTTTAATAGTCTATCTTCTTAAGGTCTTGAAATTAATTAGATTTACTGACATTTATTGAGCTCCCTACTGTGGACCAAGTTCTGTTAGCCAGAAGGTATAAGTGCTACTCAAAGGATTCAGATTTAATAAAAAAATATGGGTGGGAAATTGGATTAGTGTGACACAGTACTTGGAAGATAGGAGCTGGGCCTATACAAAGCAGCAAAGGCTCGGCTGGAGGGGTGGGGGTGAACAGGATGGGGTTTTAAGACAGACGTCACAAGGAAAATATAATAGATGAATTTTGAGTAACAGGTGAAATCTCATCAGAAATCAGAAATGCATGAAGTCTGGAAAGGAGAACACAAATAAAGGCCCCAAGACAAAATGCAAATACTTTTCATAACATAAAAAACTTGGCTTGTTGGCATGGTTTCAGATGGGGAAAAATATGTCTGAAAGGACAGTGGGCAGGTAGGGAAACCAATTATGAAAGTGCTTACCTGACATTCTTACAAATTTGTGCTTTATTCTTTAGCTAAGGGAGAAACAATCTATGCAGGGTCATTTCAACAGTGGAGCAAGAGCTTTAGATGATGGGTAAGGAACTCAAAGACTGGAAACCAGTGAAGAGGCTACAACACCTTTGATGAGCAAGAACCAAAGCCTAAGATCAACACAATCAAGAGAATTTGGTCATTCAAAGCATCAGGATTAGCCTACTTTTGTCCAACTTCTCATATCAGTATTTGTCCCCGTGCCAACATTTATGCTTTCAGTGAAGCCAGGCCAGAGCCAGCCCCCTCTATCAGAAGAGGACATCCATTCCAGGTTGCATCAAAACACAGTGTTACAGCCCAAATAAACCCAAACACTGACATTTATTTTCTTTCACTGTGTTCACATTTGTGCCAAAATAAACCCAACATTTGTTAATTGAGTGCTTTTACTACTCAGTTTCTATAAACTCCTAAGGGTTTACTGCAAACTGGTTTCTTTTCATATTGAAAAATGCAGTGATTTGAGTAATTAGAAATGATAGTGTCTTCATTAGTAGAAACAACTCAGTGACTAATTTTTAAAGGATCCACACTTCTTAACAGTATTTCCATTTTTTAAAAAAAACTAAGCCCTATTCTACTACTATTAATAATGCATCCTAAATAAAGATGTATGAGCAAGGGTACAGACATACATTCTGTTGTTGATCTCTTGATACCATGAATAATAGTGAATTTTGCTCATATTTTTGATACCTCACATTTTACATTTGTATTTTGGTTTCAGCTCTTTATATCTGCTACCCAAATACCAGGCTTCTGGTGCCAGGAACACAGAGGTGAGCTCTGCCTTGGGGCTAAAAGTTCACCTCCATATATACTTGCTTTTTAATAAGGGGCTTAATATTATGAACAGTAAAATAATAGAAGGGTCAAGGATGAAGTTAAATTTTTAGTTTGTGTATGCAGTTTGTCAAAGAAAGCAAGAACAAGGTAAGATATCTACAAATACATTTAGTGACTATTTTGGTTGTTTTGCTTTTTGTTTATTTGCTCTGATTTGAACTCAAAATAAATTTTCAGCCCTCTCATTTTTTTAGGAAGAATTAATACCAATGACAGAGTCCCTTTCACCCAGTTATATTTCTCAGAAGAATGATGACAGAGTCTATAAAAGGAGTGAAATATGAGAGACATCCCTAAGATGGTATTGCAGAGCGATGCTGGAAAGAGCAGGGTGCCCTACTGAGTTTCAGCATGGGAGACACCTCAGAGATGGCATAGTGAACAGTGGATGTCCAAAGTGAGTCTGAAATCCAGGCAGCAGCTGTAACCTGAGCTCAAGGAAACATAAGCCTAGGCACTCCATTGAGTAAAGAGGGCAAGGAAAGTTGGCCCAGGGCAAACATGTATAGTCAGAGCACCTGGCCACAGCTCAGTCCAGGAACCCGGATTAAGGAAGGTGGGATCATAACTGCAGGACCCAGTAATACCTGTGGCAGCACTTGTATCCTTTTCTTCTGTTTTGACAAGAGATAGTTTTCAGGGTGTATATACAGCACATTTGTTTTAAGCTATGGTCAACTCAGTACTTAAGACATTTTCACATTAAAGGTTTCCAAGAGGTACAATAATATCACAAGAGAACTGAAACTCTGACCATCAGTGAGTTGAAGAAAAGGAGATTTTTAAACCATTCAAGATGGGTAACTGTCTATCTAAACTCAAAGCTATTGTTAAACATCCCCTATGAAACACTTATCCACCCCTTTTTGTTATGGCTTCCATTTACATAAGCTTGAGGCAGAATGCAGTCTCCCATTTATGTGGCCAAAACAACATACTATTGTTTAGACACATCTCTATAATTGTCTTTCCTTAGTTCAAATTACTTTTCTCAGTTTGTCAAATTATATTATCCAGCAGCCTTTTTCTGTTTACTATACTATCAAGATACTTCCTGTTACACAATTCTGGACCTCTTCTTATTCACACTCACTAGTGAGAAGTTCTCTTTGAGCCATTGAGTAAAAATAGGTCATAAATCTAATGAAGTTACTATGATGGAATGTCTAAGGTACAGATGGAAATCAGCAGGTCAGGGAAAGTCGAAGGGAAGGTGAGTGAGTGGACACACTAGTGAGGATGCTGTGTGGATGGGCAGATGAAGACAATTAGAGCACTCTGGGAGGGGTGGCTGGTGGGAGATATTTGCCAGTAGCAGACAACACAAACAAAGATTTTTAAAAGAAGGCTGTTATAAATAATTTCTGGCCAGACTTTCCCACCTGGCCCAAAGGTTCAGACTCACTCTCGGCCCTGCTTTGCCTCAAATAATCACACACAGGCTTATATTATTTTTATGCTGATTGACGTGGGCCCCAGGCATATAATTTGCTAGCTCCTTCATCTAAATTCAACCCATTTTGATCAGCGATGTGGCTTAGTACCTTTTCTCAGAGCAGCATTTCCTCTGCATTTCCTGGCAGCTCCAGTGACTTTGGCATCTGTCTCTGTTCTTCTTGTACTCAGAGTTTTCTTAGCCTGGTAGGCCAGCCCACACTTCCTGTTTGTCTTTGGCCAATCAGCATTTTATTAAACCCATAGGTGGGACAAATATTTACAACATTACCAGCATCATAATCCCACTACAGGAGGCTGAATGCCAGACAACTGTAACTGGAGGAGAATCTAGAATAGATTTTGTTTAGTAAGACAATTCTCATTCTCTTTCTCTCTCTCTCTCTTTCTCTCTCTCTCTCTCTCTCTCTCTCTATATATATATATATATATATATATATAAGATATATATATCTTTCTCTCTCTCTCTGATAAAGACAATCCAAAGAGATGCTAAATATATGGATTTCATTTCCATGGAATACATAAGAGGAAGATATTAATTTACATCAGCAGTGAAAAGCTTTGCATTAAATTGAGAGAAGAAATTCAGCTCCTGAATAGTTACTAAACAGAATTCTAAAAAATGGACAAAAACACTGTGATATCATAGTAGAGAATGCATACATCTTGAAACACTAAATTCTGCCATGTGAATGCATAAGATATATAGCTACTGTTTTCTTAAGGAATTATAAGTTAAGAATAAGGCCTCATGAGACATGCAGCTTTGTTTCAAGGCCTACTCTGAAAATTTTTGCTATGTGAATATAGACAGTTTTCAAATCTATCTAAGCCTTAGCTTTCTAATCTATAAAATAGTTAAAATAGTACATAAACCTTATAGGAGTCTGTGGTCAATTAAACAAACAAATATTTTTAAAGGCCTTTAAACAATGCAAACCACATAGCCACAGCATGTAAGGCTTTTGCTACTGTTGTTTACCTAGTGAGGAGAATGCCAAAGATGTGATATGATGAAGGAGGGTTATATGGCCTAAGGGTAAGAAACAGTGCTTATTCTTGCCTTTTCCTTTCTCATCTTTATGTCTGTAACCCAAATAAAGGGTTAGACACTAAGAAATGAACACTCTAGCTCCTTCCCACTGACCAAATGTATCAATTTCCTTAATTTAAACCCATAGTTCTCCATCAATATGTCAGGTATATCAAAATCTGTTCTCTTATACACACGCTCCCATTCTCTGTCCCACTCCCTATGTTCTCTAATACCCCAAATTCTGTTCTGTTTCTCCTGTTCCTCCTACTTTTCCCCAGTCTCCTATCTCACCAAGCAGCATGCATCCTCCATCCACTGGAACCAAGAAAGCCGTACACTGTATGTTTGGCACTAGCCCAAACCTCTGTTTTCTCTCACTAAAATGAAACATACATATTTCTGTGTCATGGAGGTAAGGACTGACTGTGTTTAAAAAGATAATCGTGGCTCTGAGAAAGGGAATTGTCTCTCATTCTCCTTTATTCCAAAAGTGTCTGGAGACCTACACGTGCACTTGGCTGAGAAGCACAACTACCTGAAGTATGATGATTCCTGATACTGTGTATGAACACATGTGAAGGAATCAATAGAGTGCAGAAGAGACTATATGAAATATATAATTCAGAGGGGTGCCTTTCAATGTAATTGCATTTGGTATGCAGGATAAAATAAAAGGACATGTAATATGGCAACCATATGAACTTAAAAGTGACAAGAATAGAGTGATAGAAAGCTAATGATCACTGGATACTTTTCCAGAGGCCTTGAGTTCAATTCCCAGCAACCATATGATGGCTCATAACCATTTACAGTGGGATCTGATGCTTTCCCTTTTCTGGCATAAATCTAGTGATTTATTCTGCATCAAAATCATGTAGCAATAGAAGCTAGGCAGTGAGTTATGTTATGAAGCTTATGTTACTCAGATATTAAAAACAAAGTTTTTTTTTTTTTAAAAAAAATAGGTTTCTCACTGTTTTCATAAAAATGCTTTTGGGGAACTTTAAGGGCTTTTTGGCAAAAAGTTTATTTTAAAATACCCCTATACTCAGATATATCTGTTTACTATGATCTTGTGTAGAGCTTAGTAAGCAAGTTCAGTCTCTAGTTTTCATATGTATATAAACCGAATACTTTCATTATTATTAGGTAAACATACTCATTTGTTTTTGGTTTTCCTGTTGCTCACAAAAAAGTTTGTTAGAAGATGCTAATAAGTAATGTAAAAGAAATATAACCTTTAATACTATGCCCAACCATAAAAGAAGTTCTACTTCTTTTAGCTTTAGAATGACTTTTTTAGTTTCTTAAGGTCTTGTGTAAGGAAAAAAAATAAATGACAAAAACTCCTTTAGGGTATATAGACTGTTATACTTTAAGGACATCTTAAGTAATTTGTATTTTCTCATGATTTTAATGTAAATTTTAAGATTTGAAAAACTGTTTTTGCTTGACTTATATCACTTTTTTGTAAGCCATATCTTTTTGTATGTCTCTTTATAAAGGTATACACACTTACACATTTTTGGAGGAAAATAAACATCTCATTATTTTTAAAGTCCTCAATACTTAATTATACTTGATCCAAGTAGGCTTTCATAAATGTACCTTGTTGCACATTTAATTGTGCAATGCAAGTAATTAAATACAAAATGTAACTTCATATTTTTTTTAAGTTCTCAGTTCAGTCAACTAAGCATGCATACAGCATCACACATAATTTAAAATAAAGAATAATATTCATTGTGGGAGGAAATTCAATTTTGCACTAGAGAAAAAGAGCTGAAGGTAGAAAGTGGTAGCTTCCAGGCTACAGTTATAGTTATACGCTGCCATGCCAGCCTCTTCCCTAAGGAGAATCCAGGCATGCTTAATTATAGAGACATCATTACTTAGAAGAAAAACATGAGTCTTTAATTTCCTTGCTTCTCCTGGACTGAGAGGCTCTTCGTTCTGCTGAATCTAGCAATGCCTGAGAAACGCTGAAGCTAAGCCGGTTCTAAAGGGGCCCAGGTGTTGTTAGGTCAGGAACATTGTTTCTTTTCCTGAGCTCTCTGGTCAGTGCTGCTGTGCCTGCAGATGAGCATCCACACAAAATCCACTGCCTCTGATGAACAGAAATATCCTCCTGGTGGCAAAACACTTTTTAAGTGACAATTCTGTTTGGCGTCTTCTCTTCTAACTTCTGGATTTCCAGATTATTCTGAGAAGCAAACTATGGAAGTGTTTACAGAAGCAGCACTTGTCCACACAGTGTACAGTTCATGTCTATGCTAACTGCTCCATACAGTTTGGAGCACAAGAAGCCACACAAGCGCTCAGGTCAGCACTTTGGCTTGCCAGGCTAAGGCTTGTCTTCCTCCCACTTCCTTCTAATAATAGCCTCTTATTGCTACCAGAAATAGCATTAAAATGCATCTTTCAAACTCCAAGAACTACTGTTGGGTACAGAGTTGGGAAGCCAAATTTACTTATTAAAAAAAAAAAAAGCACAATATTGTCACTTTGTAATTTCACTTAACTCCCCTCTGTGCTTAAAATTATAGTAATGCTTTCTCCAATAGCCATCATTTATATCTTTAGGGGAACCATGTTCCAACTCAATATCTGTTGTTTGACTGACGTAGGAGCTTACATTTGTACCCATACCACCATGGACTTTGATATTTTCAAGCTTTAAGACTGGGGGGAAATTCAGTGCAGATTTTTTTATAAAGTTTCTACTCTTTATAACTAAAAAGAACAAAAGGTAGTTTTATTGGGTACAAAAATACAGAAATTTCTCTCTCTGATTACTGAAGTTTAGTCAACCCACTAAGCATCCTGCTAGTGGAAGATGACCAAGGGATCAAATCCATGTGACAGACTTTACAAGCTGCTGTCTTTAGTGTCCTGACATTGGGAATTGGCACTAAGTTTAAGGCGGTTATAATGCTCAAATCTAAGGCCTTAATGTAGGTCACCACTTAAAGTAGTTAACAACTAACTACCCCAGCAATTGTTTACCCTTCCATAAATAAATATTCAGGCTTTGTCATGCAGTGCCTGTAACTGCAGAGCTGCCAGCCTCAGCACCTGGGCTCAGATTGGAACCCAGCCATTAACTCCCTATTGTGCTTTTCAGAAAGTGAACTTCTCTACCCTTCACATGGCTCATAAGTAAAATGTTATCAATCTGAGAAAAAAAGACTGTTGAAGAAATAACTGAGGGTGTGGCTAGGACCCAATATAAAATGATGTCACAAAGTAAGAAATAGAAAAAACCAAAAGAAAACAAAAGACATAATTATTTGAAGTACTAGGATGGCAAGAGAACAATTTTTAAACTATTCTCAGGTTGAACAGGTCCAGTGAACTAGTGAACAATAAATACTTGGACAGACAGCATTTGTGGAGAACATGTTTATTTACAGACTTAGAAGATTTGAGAGAATTTGATTGGACTACCTAGTAATGTGTTTTTCAATATCCAATTACTCACTTAAGTATTGAATTGAACAACTTATCAATCAGTAACTTGACAATTTCAGCATTTGGGCTACTCAAATTGGAAGGTTTACATTGATTAACTGTAATGATAAGATACATGTTTAAACAATACAAATCAAAATTAAAAGTTTATTTTATTTTTAAACATTATTAAGGCATCAAAAATAAAAAATGATTCAACTTTAAACATTGTACTGGGAATTTTAAACAGAGACCTCTATTTGCTCTGAATTTATTTATGTATGATATGTCTGCTCTATGGAATGTTTGCATTTATATTACAAATATTGAATATTTCACATAAAAGTATTTTAACGTGTATCCCCAATGTTGATTACCTCATACATTAGCTTTCATTTCAATGCATAAATGTAGAGATTTTCACTGAGGAGCAATCATTTTCAATTTGAAAGATTTTTAAGAAGTTGAGGGGTTTCTTACATACAACAAAATACAGAAATCTTTAGTGAGTAGGTCAAGGGATAGTCATTCATCAATATGTATCCCAAATAACCACTACCTTGGCCCAAAGGTCCATACTCTTTCAACATTACTGAACAATTATTTCTATTTTGACTTCTGTTATCATTGATTATTTGTGTCTCTTTAACTTTTCATAGAATTAGGATAATAATATTATTTATGAGTTATTGGCCTAAATTATGTGTGTTTGATTTAGTTTACTCTAGAAAGACAAGGAAACAAGTATCATGGTTACTGTTTACTATATCAAGGTGCAGTAGCCCTTAGTTCCTAAGAGCAATGTGCTCTGAACTCGGACACCAAGCCACACCCTCTCCTAGGCTCTGATGTCACTACAAGCTTCTTTTAAAACAAAGTTTTCATGTGCACCTACCTCTCTCTCTTTGTTTTGGGAAATCTCTTTACTCTTTCTCTCTCCCTCTTCCTTGCTTTCTTCATTTCTCCTCTTCCTGTTTCTTCTTGCTTTCTCTGCCACTATAACCATAACTCCTCTGTTAATCATAATCATATACAATAAAGCTCTTTCCTACATAGAAACAGCCATTAAGAGTTTCCTGCTATCCACCATTGCTTTCTGAAGTGTTTTCTGCATCTTGCAATCATAGAAACCTGCCACCAGATGACTGGGTATATGCAAACCATGCCATTATAAGCTCAAAACCCTAAAAGTAGCAGAATCCCATGAAATATAATGAATACTACTGGGCATCAGTGATTAAAAACACATCAACATTATCCTAAAGTAAAATTATAAAGCAGTACTTAACCTTTGACCATGAATATAACTATGTCCTACAACTGTCACACTGAGTAGTTTCAGGGTCTGCACCCACAGCAATCACTCTCACATGCTCTAGAAGGTAGGCTAGCAGGAACTGTCAAAGTTTTAGTGAGCTGACTATGAGGATTCTTAATTTACAATCTTGGAAACTAAAACACAGAATGTTAATGGCCTTATCCTACACTTAATGTCTATTTAAAGTCAAATCCATGACTGCTATTGCTTCCTCTGATTTTAATCATGTTCTGTTCACACAATAACATGTAAATAATGCAAAAAATAAAATCTGAGAAAGCACCTTGCCTATTCCCATTTCTTTCCTGAAGTATAAATATTTGGAAGCTAGGCCAAAACCAAGAAGTACAAAGCCATGGAGTCATAGAAAAACTGCAGAGAAAATAGCCAAGCAAAATTATTTTTCAAAACCCAATTAGAACTTTTAAAACTTACTTTTCAGCAAACTATGCAAATATATCTATTTCTGTACTTCTAAGTAAAAAAAAAGAAAGAGATTGAGCCATAAAATACAGAAGTGCATGATAATATGTATGTGAGTTTTACATAATATTTTAATCAGATGTATTTTTAACATAAAAAACTTGTTCATAATTATATTTGAAATGTTTATGGGTGTTTTGAAAGTTTGTTTGCAAAGTTACTTCTAAGGGTTACTTTAGTATAATAAAACAGATCTTGACTGTCTGTGATGAAATGTAATTTTCATCCATATTTATCTTTGTTCTACTGTGAAGAGAGCAGTCAGTAGGGAGGGACACTGACTAGGAGAGACACAAAGATGGCTGGTGACAGCTCAGGAGCTCTCAAGGCTCAACTCCTAATTCTCAAAATACAACTAAAATCAACAGAGATGTTAATATAATTCCATTACTTTCTCTTGTCCAATGAGTAATCAGTTTAAATGTCACATTTCATTAAATGATGGCCAAAATGCAAACCTAATTACACTGCCATATATATGTGTATATATATGAAGAAAAATATGGTTTGTGATAACTATAACTGTTTTAAATTTAAAAATGTAAAGCTCTAATATATTGCTAGCCTGCCTACAGCAAACATGTAAGTAAATTTAACTTTTATATAAAAATTTCAAAAACAAATTATAAATTAAACCCTGGTGCTTATGCTGGCCATTTTAAAAGGCTCCCATAGATGTTGTAGATGTTATTTTTTTGTTTTTTGTTGGCTAAGTCCTGGTAGTCCAAACCAGGGTCTGCACAAGATAAGCAAGTGCCTGACCACTAAGCTGCATCTTCAGTGCAGTGTTTTTTAACTGGTAAGACAAAGAGTCCTGTCTAAGTAGAGGATTGGGGTGGAGTGCAGTTGTTATCTAAAGGATGAAAGAAACTTATTAGAGAGAGTTTTTGTGTTTATCATATATTGAGTCATACAATTCTTACATGGAATATTTTTTTAATTTGAATCACAGCTTTAAAAAGGATATCAAGACAACTGTATAAACCAGAGACAAAAAAACTTATTGTCTTATTTCCTTTCTTCATAAGTTGAAATCTTGAAAATTAAAAAGATCACTGCATTGGAATTTAGGTTTTAAAAGTTCCATGCATAGATTTCGGGTGTTAGTGCCCTTTAAGAAAATGGTATCAATGGCCAGACTGTTGGTGCTGGCAAGCAAAGACTAAGTAGGGAAACAGATACCACCCAGAGCCCAGGCCATGTCAATCACCATCCTCTGTGTTCATACAGTCACCAGCTTAGTTTTCATGAGGAGTCTATGGAGCAAATACTGCTGCTGTGCCAAGTCCTAAATTGAATAACAAAACATTTAAGCTTTCCCCTTTGTAATCTTTGGGCAGGCAGGCTAGAGAGTATGAGTAATTTAGCTCTTAAACTGAAATTGCTCAACAGAATAGGAAAACGAAAACAAATTCTGTGAATCAGTGGAATTCTAAAATGGTAACTATGTTTTGGTCATTTCACAGTCAGAAGGGACAGATGTCTTTCACTGTCCAATAGTAAGAAGTCCCCAATATGCATCAACAGAAAGAAATTCATTCATGAGCTCTGTCCTACTGGAAGATTTCAACCGAGGTAATCAATCTATTTTTCTACAATGGCCAGCCTCAAATAAAATTCTGGCAATGTCTCTGTGCCATTTTTTTTTCAATATTTACAATTTAACTTAAAATTGTCATAAACATTTTAGGTTCCTGTAGGAATTGGAACATTATACATAATGTTATTCATTTTAAGTAGTTTACAATGTTGCACCAGCCAGCCAATATATGTTAGTTTTTGTTAAAAATAAACAATGTATTGTATTTGGAATATAATACACTATGATATTGCCACTGCTTTCCAGAAGCCTATGCCATAAACTGGATAAACCAAGAGAAACTATGTGACATACAAAGACCAGATCATGGTTTTCCAAGTGCAAAAGAGTGTTATAAACAAAAAATTGAACCTATATCTCTAAATCTAACTAAGCCCTTGAAGATTCTAACTTCCTTAAGACATGAATCTTAATTTCAAGAACTTTCAAGATTATTTTTTTCTTCTGTTTTCTCTGGTACTTTGGTCTACAGTTTGTAGTGGGTGCATAACAACTGCTGTTGAATGACAAATATAAAATATTATTTTTTCATTTCCTCTGCCCCCCTTTCAATCTGTTTTGTAAGCTGATGTTAAAGTGTCATTAGTAAAATGTAAATTGGGCACTGCCATTCTCATCTAATATGATATACTCTTGTGACTAATGGGACTTAAAATCCTTGAATAGTTCCAAAAACTTAGCAAGGTCTGTCCCTACTACCCTAACAAATATGGACTTCATTTAAAGAGGATGCCCAACGGTGGCAGAGACAGGTTATGCTATGTTGGGAACAGACTTCTATATCTCCACGATTCCCTCATCAACACTTCTCCATGTTTACCTGAATGTCCCTCTCACATTCAAATAAAACTCTAATATCCATACTTCAAGAAAATATTGGATTAGGTTCCTTCTCACACTATTTTATAATTCTACACACCATATAGCCATTCTTTAAGAATATGCCACCATTTTTAATTCCTGCATTCTTCCAAATGGTATGCTTCCTCAGTAGACTATGGAGTGTCAAGCTAGAGGCTACTATCGTTTTATTTCATAAGCCAAAAAGTGCAAAACAGTCAATCTATACTTATGTACAAAAAGATGAATAAATGACTATAAGAATGTGTATCATCAAAATTCTCATCTCAGAAAAGTTAAATAAAAGGATTTGAATGAAGCAATACTTCAATAAAGACATTTCCTGCACTACCATGTCCAATAATACTAAAAAATATGAATTTTCATAGTAATTTGAATAGAGAAACTGGATGAAAATGACATCACATTATAGTATGCAATTTTAGCATGTGACCATGAAAAGTCAAAGACTTACTTAGATCTGTAGATCACAAGAATAATTTAATTTGTTATTGATCATCATTTTATCTTTAATTTTAAACTGGATGATCATGAGATTCACTATGTTTTTGAAGCTACAAGGAAACGACCAGTACCTTTAAGTAGAAACTTATTAAATAATAATGGTAGAGATGCACTTAGATGAGTATAATCCACTGCAAAAGCTGTATGTCACAAAAGCATCCATCATTCAGGATGGATGATGTTGTTAGGTAGTTGAGCTCTGATAGCCATCAGGATCAAAAACATCAGTGGTGCATCAAGCGCCTGTTTCTGGAACCAATTTCTATTTATTTTTGTTGTTTGAAAAACATCTCATTCCCCTTCCCTTCCCCCCAAAAAAGTCACTCTGCAGAAAGGAAAAAAATAACTTAGCATATGAAAAGAAACACCACTTGGAAATAGGTATTTATGTTCTTATCTAGACTCCACCACTAACCTGATTCTGAAACACAACTCATCAAATGTTTTCTCTCCTTCAGTACATTTATATGTAAGTAAATAAATGGATAAATCATTTTAGGCCCAAGTAAATACAGCAAGGATGACAAAGAATTCATTCAAGGAAAATATTCTTGAAATTCACAGGTAAATTGTCTCAGACATTCTAGAGAGGGGTGCTAAAGCCAGATCATCCTATTCTCATTATAGACTGTCATCATAATTTTAGTACTTAATTTTTTTTGTTGTTTTTACTGTTGTTTAGGCAGCCCTAATTGTCTTGGAACTTGACCTATAAAACAGGCTGGCCTTGAATTCTTAGAGATTCCCCTGCCTCTGCCTCTTGAGTGTTGGGATCAAAGGTATGCACCACTACCAGCAGCAGCAGCAGCAGTAGGCTGTCCTTAATTGTTTTAAATAGAAGGTCACTACAATAGATTGGACTTACTAAAATAAATGTAAAAGAAATTGTAAAGATTGGAGATGCCTTAACTCTGGTTTAATATTTGCTTAACTATAATCTTTCCTGCACATTTTCTGTAATGAATATTTATTTATTTTGTTTTTAAATTGGGTTTATAAAGAATGTGGTAATCAGTGTAAATACTGAGTGGAGATAGAGATTTGTTTACACTTCATCTGAATAGATATCATCTCCCCCACTTGTCTATGCTTGATCGGTGTTGGGAGAGGCATTCACTCCAATTAATTATTCAATAGTCACTTGACACACATGAAACAGAGAAAATAAGCAAAGCATAGCCAATGCTTTTGGGAAAACAGACTATGCCTTAATCATTCCATTTCCCATTTCTTTCATAATCAAAAGACTCTAGCCTTTTGTTTTCTTGTCATGACTATTGGTGTTCTTTGCATTCTCTTTCAACTCAAATTTTCAAAATGAATCATTGTTCAAAACAATTCTGATGGATATACTTTCTTGGGATGATTTTTCTTAGGCCTTGAATATGACAGCGCTCCAATATTCATCCTGTTAATTCCAAATTATGCACCTTACAGAAAGAACTATGCATTTGCCAAAAGCAAAATGTATTTTGGAAACATCTAATTCTGTTTCTCTTTAACATTACTTTTTTTTTTTTTTTTAGGCTTTCTTCAGTCTTAACTGTTGCTGATTATGCATGATCCTTGGATCCCTACATTAAAATGCATAGAAATATTTTTAAAATTCATTTAAAACACTTCTCCCACACAGTCCAAGCTGTCATTGTGTCACATTTGTTTCTTAATTTAAGAAAGGAAGTTATATTTCATTAGGTTGCCTTCTTTATCATTTAAAGTGACATTAGGATGCTTGGATAAGTATTTTCCCATAAAAATAATACCTGATATTCTTTATTAATCAGTACAAATGTATGCAACTTCAAGTTGTACTATGAAATTCATCTCATCTAGCTATCATATTCATGATTTACAGTTCAGCAAGATTTAGTAGAGGAAAAAGACTGTCTGTTTTATTTTTGTAAAATATGAAACCTGATCTTATGTTCACGGAAATTTACCAGCAGAGCTGAAGTGTAGTATGGAACATGGAATGCAGTCATCTCTAATTACTTAAACCAAAGAACATAACACAAACCCACATGAAAACAAGGCATAGTTAATAACTCTTAAACAACCCACCATTGTTCCCATGAAAGCTACAAAACACTCCTGAATACCACTTTTCCTCCCTAACTAACTCTCTTTGCTATTTAAGCAGTTACAAATTTCATCATGGCTTCCTTTCTTTAAAAGCCAAATGAGAGAGACTGCCAAGTCTAATAACAATTACAAAGGCTGGCTCCTCTCAGCAGTATCAGCCAAAGGGGGAAAATTTTAAAGGAAAAACAAAAATCAAAAAACAGACATCACACAATAAAACACAGCCATACATAGAGCTTTTGGTCCCTGTCTTTCAAAATCAGATATAATTATAATAATTTACCTTTCTCCCCACTTCATCCATACATACTATGTGTCCATGCCCTGGCTGTCTTGATTCTGTCCCAAGCTATGTGCCTAATGGAAACCTAGAAACCTCTCTTGCCTAGCACTAATACGTTCATGTTTCATCCCAGCCATATCACTCACTCTCTTTCTGTTTATAGGGTTCTCTATATTTATACAAGAATAATTTCCTTGTTCATTGTTATAAAAAAGTAAAAAAAAAAAAAAACATAGAGGAGATGCATAGAAAACTGTATTTTAGATGTAAAGGACTGAAAATAAAGCTTAGGTGTGCTTTGTTTTAAGCCCTGCAGACCACACAAACAGCTTGGTGCTACTCACATAAATGTCATCAGCTGGATATCTTTGGAATATCTCTTACCATCACTCGCATGCATCTTGTTTAGTAGCCTGGACAATCTTCCCAAATCTAGCAACATCTACATTGTTCTAGTACTTCTGTTACCAAACATTTGTTAATCACGAAATACAATATCTAATCTGTAACATTCCTCAACATTAGCTGACCTGTCTCACACTTGAAGAAACCAAAGAAATCACAAAACTCATCTTAAATATGGCAAATTTGGGGACTGGGACATAACCGTGGAAACCAATACTATTTTCCAAAAGCCCCTGTTCATGAAGGAAATATCGTTTCTTTTCCCCCACAACCAGGAGCAGGTCTTGGATCTGCAAAGGTACCCAGGGCCTAAGGACTGTTGAGTGTGCTTTGACCTCTAGCCATGTGGGCAGCTCTACCATGGGTGGCCAAGGGCTGTTTACCCTGCATTTAGTTTTATTGCTAAACACAAGCTCAGTCTTCTAGACACTTGTCAATAACTTAACAGGCAAGGTCTATGTACTATAAAGTTACTGATGATCCAGGACAATACAGGGCCATGTAGGTGGATGATGGCCATTGAACAATAGGAATATGCCAATCTTGGGGTGGAGTTTTAGGGAGACCATTCTATTGGTCACTTGGAGGGAGGTAGACTTTCATGGACAGGGCTTGCTCATTAAGAGGCTGCAAAGGGAAGAGATATCTGCGGGGCAGCATGGCCTTGAGGGACAAGCCTTCACCCGGAGGCATCCGGAGGAGAAAGGCCCCATGCACTGGCCTCCCGCCCAGCCCAGGCCGAGGCTCCACGGGGTTGGGCAGGCCTTACCTTGGCTGCAGTCCTTGCCACGGAAGCCGGTCCTCGAGCAGTCGCACACCGCCTGGTCATCGACCACGGAGCACACGCCTCCGTTGAGGCAGACGCCGCCCTCGCCCTCGTCTCCCGCCTCGCACGGGCTCCCCCCACCGCTGTTGGGCGGCTCATCATCCAGCTTGACCTCGCCGCTGTCCACGGGCAGAGCCTGCGAGGAGTTGACCCTGACATCGCGGATCCAGCCCTTGAAGGGCTCACGCTCTCTCACTGAGGCCAGGGTGAGCTTGAGCGCAGCGGCTCGCAGTTCCGGGGGCAGGCCACCTACAAAGAGCCCGCTGAAGACTGTCATGTCCCTGCGCTTGGACTTGACCTCCACCCACTTGGCCTCAGCTTGGTCAATGTAAAGCGTGGTGTTGCGAAACTGGCGACGGATGCGCACGCTATGCCATGCCCCGTCGTTGACTGGCGTGTCTGCAAGCAGCGTGGCGGGCTCGGCGCAGAAGATGGAGAAGCTGAGCTGTAGGCGGCCACCACGGGTCAGGATGAGCTCCAGAAAGTCACAGAAGCCCTCGTCGTCGAAGTAGAGCACGAGGCCGCGGGCGCTGCGTGTCTTCAGCTGGAAGCTCATCTCGCTCTCGCAGCAGGCGTTCCACTTGGGAAAGCGTGTCCACTGGCCCTCGGCACCCGGGAACTCCAGCCCGCTGCCCAACTCTGCCCAGCAGCCCAGCAGCAGCAGCGACAGGCATAGGACAAAGCAGCCCCCGCGCTGGACCAGCGCCGACCCCATGCTCGGGGCTGGGGTGCGGCGAGGGGGAGCCGGGGGCGACAGGGTCGAAACGGTCCTGGACACCTTCACGGAGAAATGAGGGTCCGTCGAGGAGTGGGAGGGAGGGGGCAAGTGGGTGTGGGAGGGGCTCACCCTCCTTTAGCTCTTTTTTTCTCCTTCTTCTCTTCCAGCAGCCCCTTCCTCTCTCCCAGTAGTCCCTTTCCAACTGGAAAGCTGAGACCCCAGTGGGACAGGGTAGCCACAAAACTTCCAGGCCAAAGGAAGGAGACACTTTGGAGGCAACGTTCTGAAAAAGATGGCCACCGAGGCTCAAGGAAAATCACTGATCCATTTGCATCCAATGATGTAAAGTAGGGGCATCTGTGGCTCCAACAACTACTTAACTCTTCCAGGATCTGCAATGTACCACCAGTGTGGTGCCAGCTAAAGAGAAGCAGAATCAGGAGGAAACACACTTTTCTCAGGGAGTGACAGGAAGCCAAGAATGCGCCAGTATCTTTGGCTGTCGGAAAGCCTTCCAGATGTTGGCCCCAAGCACAGAGAAAAAACACGAATAACACCAGAACAGCTTCAGAGGCCTTCTTCTTCTGTCATATCATAAGCTTCCGGCACCACTGAAGCCAAGGCCAAATTTCTTGTGCATGCCCTCCCAGGCTGATTTTCCTTTATGTTTACCAGCCCTGACAGTAGGACTTCAACACTGTTGTGAAACAGCCAGAAGCTGTTAGATGGTGAAATCAAATCCCAACAGATCTTCGATTTGTTCCGTCTCTGCAAGGCCACTATGATGCCACCATGTCAATTGGTTGTATGTTGATGGTACATTTTGATTTTATTTTGTCCTTTTATAAGGACCTAGAAATCTGTGGAAATTAAAATAAAAATTAGGGCCTGTGGTAAATTACGGTGTTATACAAATTATTACTCAACTAGGAAAGCAGGTGTATAACCAGTAGTTTTGTCAAACCAAAGAATTAATCTTGCTGGACACAGGCATAGGGGTGTGTGTGTGTGTGTGTGTGTGTGTGTGTGTGTGTGTGTGTGTATGTATGTATACACAGTAAGGCTTAATACTTCCTACTATTTAATGTCACACTCTAGCAGCAAGCTATTACAACCTCACGTTTTCCATATCTGTTCATTGGTGACCAGAGTTTTAAGAACAATTTGGTCATTATTTTCTTTCCAATTGTCCAAGAAAGTTTTAATTTGTAAAATGTATGAGGAGAAATAGAAAAATGTTTTCTATTTACACTGTGCTAGTTAATATAACCTGTTCAAACCTCAGTTAATAGCCAATTTTATAACAGGTAAAACACATCAAACTTTCAGCAGGAAGATACTAGCTTACATTTGTATGGCATTCTTACCACTTATCTCCCAGACTATAAGAATGTAGTGGCTTCTTGGGATTCTCTTTAAAATTACAAGAAAATATCTTTCTTCTTTTTATCAAATACATAATCTGTTATAATTTAAAACATCTAACTGGAGCCAAATTTTAAAGTACTTATGTCCTTGATGCCATAATATTAGTTATTTCAAAAATGGGTATTTAATATTCTGCCCAACAGTATAGTGATCTGATTTCTTCTCAAGTCTTTATCGGACTGCCAGCCATTAGGATTTGTGTGGTCAGAACAGCAGTTGGTATGTATGTCACCTCAGTTGTTATAGCTCCAGGATGCTAGAATTTAAAGCCATACCTTTGAATCACTACTAAATGTGATGTGCTACTAAATCACATCTTTTTATTTAACTCTAATCTGACAGGCTTTTGAAATGTACAGAAAGCATAAATCTTGAAGGAGGAGCTATGAATTTTTTAAACCAAATAACTCAGATTTTGAGAAAAAAAATAAAATGTATCATTTGGTCATTCCAACTAAACATTTCACCCACACCATGTCTGACTATCTCTCTCTCTCTCTCATACACACACACACACACACACACACACACACACACACACACACACACACATACACACACCAGATTCATTGCCTGGACACAGAACTCACTATCCAATTAGCACTCCCCATCCCCCCAGCTAAAACTAGCAGTAATTTATGACACTGCATTGTGGCTGCTCCTCTGTGGAGGGATCGGAAAGCATTTCTCTTTAGTTCAGAGCGATCCCTACAGGTGTCAGCTGAGAGCCATCAAGCTAGGGGATCCCACTTCAAGTTCTTCCCCAGATGAAATTGATGATGGGTTCCCTTCTTTCAACACATGCACACCACACACAGCACAGAAAGGCAGACAGACACAGGCACAGACATAATACACTCACACACTTCTCCTTACCAAACAGTAATTAAACATCTCAGTTGCCTATTTAGTATGGCTGATACATTCCTCACCCTCAGCAAAGTCATATCTCTCTTACTCCTGTGCCAAACCCAGAGAAAGGTGCTTTTTAAAATGATCAATAATAGCATATTATTTAGTATACTTTCATGTTTAAGTAGGATGTGGAATATGGTAAATGTTCAGTATTTAGCAAAATTAATCTTGTCTATCACAAGAGTAGTGCTTCAAGGCCATTCTCAGCTTGCTTCTGTCTCTGTCTCTTCATTGGTCTCTGTTTCTGACTTTGTGTGTGTGTGTGTGTGTGTGTGTGTGTGTGTGTGTGTGTGTGTGTGAGAGAGAGAGAGAGAGAGAGAGAGAGAGAGAGAGAGAGAGAGAGGATAGAGATAGGCTGGGTAACAGACTGTTGGAGCTTATTATTGGATAATTTTACATATATCACATAACCTTTTTGCACCCTCTCTCCTGCTTGCCTCATCTGATGCACACCTTGACCATATTGTAAAGGATGGAGGGAAGGAGGGGGGGAACCTGTAATATAAATGTAAGTATGTGTATATATATATGTATATACACATATACATATTCATATATATTCTTATCACAGGGGAGGTCAACTGGCTCTCCCAGTTCCTAGAGGAAGCTCATTGTGTGAGAGACAAACAGTATCTTTCTTATGGAGAAAGAGGATTTTCTCTTGGTTCCCAGAAAAGACCTGGAGAGTTCACAAATTAGAGGCTAAAATAAAGGGATCTGAAAAACAACCATACTGCAGCCAAGACAAGAAGCGCTCTAATTCAAAAGCTGCCTAACAGCCTCATTAATCTTTTCTTTCCTTTCTAGAACAAAATTCATTCCCAAGTCACTGGAAGGATCAATACAGTATGCCGATCGGCTGCAGTTGCATTTATTTTATCATGTTTTCAGTGACACACACACATGCTCACACACACACACACACATACACACACACATACACACACCCCTTACCATAGAAATCTTTAAATGTATATCACCATAAAAAAAAATCTGAAATCTATGAGAGACATACTAACAAGTTTTGTCTTTTTGTCTCTGGCTTTTGCAAAGTACCTCAATACCAATGCACATCCGAAATTCTCCCTGGCTTTCCCGCCCAGTCTCTAAGCACCATCCCTAACCAGTGCAGTTTCTTGGAGCCTGAAGTCTATTTCACAAATTAAGGATGGGCATAGTCAGGACTGATGGGGAAGGAAGAGAAAAGAAAGAGATGTAGATATGTTTTATTTGATTGTTTTGCTTTCTAACTGCCTTTCCCTTTTCTTTCTTTGGATAATAAATCACTGCATTCAGTCTTTAAGTTACTACCTAGTTCCACCATCTCATCTTCTTGCCATTTGTAAGGCTACATGCAAAACAAGCAGAATCTACACTCCTCCACCCTCCCACCACCCATCCTTCCCTCTGTATTTGTGGCAGATTCTGGCCCAATTACAACAGGGAAAGATACCCTTCTCCAGCTTGCCTCGCCCCGTCCCCTCCCCCAGCTCAAATTGAGCTTCTTTACCTGCCTGGTTATTCCCCTTAGCTCCAGCCTTAGCCTGAAGCATGCATCGGTCAAAGCGAATTTCCTGAGGTCTAAGGATAAAGCGACTGCTGCTGCCTTTTTCCGAGGCGTCAGGCTTGAGCGTCTATCTCCAAGAGTGCGGAAGGGAAGAACATGCAGCGGAGGGGAGCAGCAGGGGGAGCAGGAGGAGGAGGATGAGAGGGAAAGGGGGAAGGAAGAGGCGGTGGTGAAGCCCGAGAAGGCTGGGTTACGTGACGCCGGGTGCTGTCCTTCTGAAAGAGAAGGGCGGAGCTGAGCTCTCCGCAGTACCATGGAGAGCGGCCGGCCGGTCTTCTGGCTAGGGAACCGGTGGCCTCAGCTGGCAGCCGCAGCCCCTTCCAAGTTCAGATGCTGAGAAGCAAGGTGCCTCTACCTTTGCATCGTCCCCTTGCAGAGGGGATCTGGGGGCGGAGACTTGCTACAAGCACTTCTAACTAGTCACTCGCCACCCTTCCTTCAGAGAGAGAGAGAGAGAGAGAGAGAGAGAGAGAGAGAGAGAGAGAGAGAGAGAGAGAGAGAGAGAGAGAGAGAGAACCAGAGTCACGTAGCCTACTGAGCATGCCCAGGCCCCTGATAGACCCACGAAAATCTTGTGGAGATTCCACTTCTCCGGGATTTAGTCGTGATTGGGCGGGGGTACCTGAGAAGATGCCAGGAAAGGACTCAGCAGCTAAATGGAAGGAACAGAAACCGAGGAGTCCGTGTCTAAGCCAAGCACCTGGATCTCCTGTTCTGAACCCTTGCAAAGCTAGAGGCTCTTTGAGAAATGCAGGGGCAGACCCGACTCTACACCAGCACTGGTTGGTTGCCTACTGCACCCAGTTTTCCTGCCCCACCCCTTTCTGTAGTCCTGGCCTGAGCCATCTGCCTATGCTGTGATAAAATGACTTTAAAGAGACCCACCAGACTATCGTTCCAAGTTGGAGACCAGACTCATGCATCTGATATGGTGCTTTCCTGCCCGTTTCTCCATCCTCCAGCTTTCCATTTGCTGCCTCGGCTTTGGGCATCCTGAGCTGAACCAAGTTCTCAACCTATTTAACTCTTCCCTCCGTCTCTTCCTTCCTTTAGCCTCTAGTAAAACCTGGAAAAAGTGCAGCGCAGTGTTAGCCTCTCTCACTGTGTAATTGGACATGCCCAGTAGGCATTTCTGTATCTGGTGAGGAAGGAGTTAATGCTAAGCAAGCTTGCAGACAAAGTGGATAGAAGTCTGGAGTCTGAGGCTTTAAATTATTCGTTCAGTCCTTTGGACATTTAAATTCCTATCCCCGTTATATTTCTACCACAGGTTAGTTTTAGAGTAGAGATACCAGATGTTTTTATTTCAACATCACAGACTTGATAGCCTCAGCCTCAAATGCTGAGGTAAGAGTATTTTCTGCCTTCAGGCTCTTTAAGGGAAGAATGCAAGAGCTAGGCAAATTCAGAAACCTTGAGACTTTCAAATCCAAGGTTCTTTTTCATCCAAAGAAATCAGAAGTATTTCCTAACGAGGAGTATATTTACACTTTTACTACTTTTGTGCAAATGTATAAGTAACCTGAGTACAGAAACCCCAGGATTATATCTATTTTTAATGCTCTTAGAAAAGCAGTTTCATCCAGTGATGACATGTGTAGAAAATAGAATCGGATATTGGCTGGGCGTGAGTTCCCTCTGTGGCATTTACTAGCTGTGACCTTGGCATGACACCTAGACATATGATACCTTAGTCGTCTAGTCTATAAGATGGGTACAATCATAGTCTCCACATAATAGACTTGAGTACATGAATAAAAAATGTGTTCTGAATTCCGATTTAAGCCATTGCTAGCTATTTTAATGAGTAAGTCCAACCCAACTCTACTCTGCCTGACACAGTAACAGGCAGGATGAAAGTTAAGACTCTTGACTATAAAATAGTGATGACCAGCTTGTTCCTCAAAATTGCTTAAGTGTGCACATGTATTTAAGTCACAAATAAAATATTAAAAGTATAGCTAGGTCTCAGAAGAGTTATTAAAGTTATGATATTTGTAAGTGGACAAAAAATAAGAAGTAGTCAGCTTGACTTTGGGGCCTTTTCTTGTTTGCCTGTAATTTACTAATATCTCTTTGAA
This sequence comes from Sigmodon hispidus, assembly GCA_004025045.1. Classification (NCBI taxonomy): domain Eukaryota; kingdom Metazoa; phylum Chordata; class Mammalia; order Rodentia; family Cricetidae; genus Sigmodon; species Sigmodon hispidus. Next base: position 79,260 of record PVIH01004831.1, read on the forward strand.
GGCAAATGGCATAAACAGCACACAACACTTAGAATGGACTGGAATTGTTGACCCAGAAATGGAATGGATACAATATATTAAAAATGTAATTCAGGAAGTAATTGTGATAGTTTCAAGATAGTGGTTTCCTGATGAAAAAATTCAAAAGTTCTTAGTACATACACTTTCCCTAAATACACAAAAAATATAGGATAAGACTATATGTAATAATGAATTCTTTTCCAAGTTATCAAATATAAGATTCTTGGAGTTATGCTGGCACATAGCTTTAATTCCAGTACTCAGAAGACATCTCTATGGATTTTTCTGTAAGTTCAAAGTCAGTCTAGTCTACATAGTTTATAGACAGCTCTGGTTATGTAGTGAGATACTATCTTAAAAAGAAAAAAAAAAAGTAAGCATTCCCTGCCTTAACTAGACATAGTGGTACATAGATGTAATCACACTTACTGTAAAGATATAGGCAGAAGTATTACAGTTTTCAGTTCACCTTTGACAATTTAACAAGACTCTGAATCAAAATAAATTGTAATATAACTGATGATATAATCAATAGTAGAGCATTTACCAAACATACACAAAGATCTGTGTCTAGTACCTCCCCTAGTACCACAGTGATAATTAATACATTATAATTGCAATATCCACTGTGTCTTGTGTAAGTAACATAGACAAAAGTCTATTGTTTCCCACCTTTTATTAGTAAATAAAAGAAAGAGAAACTATCAGTATCTACTTAAAATGAAAAAAAAAATCTCTCACAGTATAATTCAGTGACAAACATTCATTTACTCTAAAGCAAAGGTTTTTGTTTGTTTTCTCTAATTTATACTGGTTTGGTTTTTGTTTGTTGTCCTGTTTTGTTTGATTTGTTTCTGTTCATATGTTTGTATTAGTCTATGACCATGAGTTTCTTCACATGTAAAAGGAGGATGAAGGTGCTCTGCTTTATAAAGACAGAGTAATGACTATGCCCTGGTCAGTGTCACTTGTGGGGTCACTCTATGCCAGCCAGTGTTGTCATACTGGTATCAGCTCTACTAGTATGAGAATTATTCTCTAATTTTACTAATGTAAAAAGTGAAGCAAGGGCATTAATCAATATAATCGAAGATACAAAGCTGGTAGATACAAGTGTAAACGATAATAAAATAGAGAACTGACCCTGACCACCTTCGTTCATTGCATCTCAGGGGATAATCTGATGCCAACAGCTCAGTGATAGACAAGATATAGAGTTTTTGTTGTTGTTGTTTTTGGTAAGAAGTACACTTAGAAATCTAAGAAAGAAAATAGACAATTTAGAAATTTCATAAAGTCATTGCTAATGACTGTACTGACTAGATATTTTTATATTTTTGTCATTGGCTGTGTGTGTATGTGTGTGTGTGTTTTGGTAACTTGATACAAACTGGAGTCATCTGGGAAGAAGGAACCACAGTTGAGAAAATGGACCCATCAGTGTAGACTACAGGTTAGCTTTAGGCAAGCCTATGGGATATTTTCTTCATTAACGTTTGATGTGGAGGACCAATCTAAAACAGATAGATTCATTGTAGGTGGTCCTGGGATGTATAAGAAATAGAGCTTAGTAAGCCAAGGCCAACAAGCAAGTAAGCAGCAGTCCTCTGTGGCGAATTCAATTCTTGCATCCAAGTTCTTTGAATTCCTGCCTGGACTTTCCTCAGTGAAGGACTGGGACCTGGAAAGTACAACAGAAATAAACTGAAGTTGATTTGACCATGATGTTTCATTACAGCAATAGAAACTCTAACTAAGACAAATACTTTATGTTTTATTTATTTAATTACATTAAACTTTATGATAAAGGAATTTTCATGAGGTTATCATTTATTTTATATGCAAGGTAATTGTTTTAAATTTAAATTTGAGGTAATTTAACATTTGTCCAAACAATCTAATACTTTTCTGGAAAGTTGGACCTAGGAATAATTTTTTTCAAATCACCTTAGAGAATCTACCAATGTTACCTCTGACATTAATGTGGAAAAATTTCCATTCTAGCCCATTTCAACACTCAGAACAAATGAGATAATTGTGAAATTAAAATGGATGTTTACAATTATGACTGATTGAGAGAATTTCTGGTAACTCAGATATGGAAACATAAATATAACATCACATCTTAAACTGGTAAACACTTTGCAACAAGGAAAATTCATGTTTCCCCAAACAAATATGTTTCTATACATTATTAAATATTAATGGGCACACTAACTTGAAAACTCACTCTACACTAAAATAAAACTAAATGGTATGATTTTTTTTGACTAAGAAATGAAGGCAGGAGGAGAAGCTGTGTTTATTGCTGCAATCATAGCCTGTGCCTTAACATTAGGAAATCAGAGTAAACACGTACTTTCTTAATTAGCTTGGCTGCAAAGTGAAAGCATTGAGACCCAAGAATGCTGAGATGGAGATCAACTTAAAAAGGGGCTTTATCCTTACTAAAAACATGATATAAAAAAGGAAGATAGCAGTTATTGAATGTTAAATACTTTTTTACTTAACAAAGGACACAATTTAAAAGGAAGAAATGAGATTCATATTGAAGGGATTTTGTTGCTGTGATGAGATGATAAAATGAAAGCAATTTTTTATTTTGGATTATTTTACATTTATTTGCTTGTTTGTTTGGTATTGGGTGGATGGAGGCTGCATACATGTGCTGCACCGTACCTGTGAAGATCAGAGGACAATGCAGAGGCCTCAGCATGCTCTTTCCACAGTGTGGGTTCTTGGGATGAAATTCAGATCATCAGACCTGATTGGAGAGTCTTGATCCATTATGCCATCTCAACAGCCTTGAAGCCACATTTTAAAATGAATCACCCTATTTCTTGAATAAAGTTATATAAAATTACAGTTTTCAGGTGGAAAATAAGTTCTTTTAGCTTATTATGCTATCATGATCACATAATGGAAATGCTGATGTTTAGTTTACAATTTCTTTAATATTGTTTATGAACATTCTAATTTGGTAGTTAACTGCTCCTAAAGTGCTTGCTTTATATAAATGGATAGGAGTTCTGTAGTTTACAGAAGATGGTTGATATACTGTTATTCAGCATGCTAGTATGTAAACTTCATTTCAAATACAATAATTAGACATTTTTAGAATGTAAGGAAATGAAGTCAAGTCTAGGACTCTGGACTCAGCTATAAACTAAAATAAGCATACTTAGATTTACACATGAAAAACAGCTACATAATTTTCCAGGAACTCTCTAAGTTACTTTTGGAAGAGCTAAGCAAACACGGTATGTTAAATACTTCTGTACTACTTGAAAAAATATTCAGCATAGTAAATTAGACTGCTTTCACACAAGCACCTAATTTTTTGGCAATCAGAAGGCAGAATAAGATTTCAAAATGGCTACAGATCATAATAATAATTATTACAATATCAGCTAAAGTGGAGAAAGCACATGGGAAGCTCCTTGAGAATGGCGGTTAAGTTCTAAGTGACACACCTGCCAGAGAACTTCAGTATTGGAGCCCTGCAGTGTGTTTAATGGACAGTGTCTTAAATCCAGAACTGCTCAAATGCCTGAGTGTATTCTACCATGCCTAGTCATACTTTGATTCACAATGTTTAAAAGAAAAATCTTTCTGTTAAGAATAGCACTTGCTAAACCAAGTTTGTGAGAAACTCCCATTAGGATTTGTTTCTCTTGCTCATGCTGATGAGTTACATGCTGAAGCCTTCCACTATTACAGGATCTCTGGGTTTATCTCTTTTCCTTTACACATCCCTTTATTTGATGTTCTTTCTCCCAATCTCTGTGCTCAATCCCTTCCACTCCCAAGTGCTGGATTCAGTGAAAAGGACTTTTTATTCATTAATATACAACTTATTTTTCCCATCTCTGAAATTTGTTTTTTTTCGACAGCTATATTTAATATTCTCCATTTTGACTGCCAAGAGAAGAGGAAGAGAACAGCATTAAATTCTGAGAAGTCAATGAAAGTCAGACACTCAGTGTATTCTTATTTTATTTTGATTCTTTCTGCCTCTCGAATCTATGAGTTCAATTCCCTGTCATGTGACTTCAAATAAGTTTTTGATACCTTTAAAAAATGAACATGCTGATGTTATTTTCATGAAGGTAAAACAATATCAAGCTCACATTCTTTCAGTAATTTTTTTATCCTCTATAGAATTATTCTTTTTTGTTTTTAGTACCATCCAAAATACTTTTGCCTACTTCTCTAATGCCTGTAGCTGGTGTAATTCAATATGGCCTCTTGCAGTGTCTTTTGCTCAACTTGATGTTTGTATGATCAGTTACTTTATTTTGAAAACAAGCATATGACAGTTTTTAAACTTCTACCCAATAAAAAAGAATTAGTAATCTCAATTTTATTTATTCCAATTGATCTCATTATCTTCTTATTCTGGATTGATTTTTTTTAGCCACAATATGCTAATGGTGTTTAGTGCTATTTATATGTACATTGGTTATTAATTTATCTTACTGTGGAAAACAGCCTATTCCAGTCCTTCGTTTATTTTTTTCTATTCAATTTCCCTATCTTTTAAAATAAATCACCGGAGTCCTTAATTTGTTGTAGATATAATTTCTTCTATGGTTAAATACATTAAAGTATAAAGCTGACTCTCTAGCTTGCCAATAGAAAATTTAATGTAATCTATTTTATTTATATTTTCCTTTCTGGTTACTGCTTTTTGTGCATTTAAAAAATTATTTATATTAAGGCATGCCCGTTTATATTTTGTTAAAAATCCTAAATATTGAGATCAAACTTTCATAAACAATTATGTCCCACAAGAATAGCAAATAGACACAAATGGTCTTTTTAAAATTATTCTCTTTTAATAAGCAAACTTCAGGCTGGGAAAATAGCTAGCACTTAATAACACCTGCTACAATTCTAGAGGAACAAAGTTCATATTCTTGAAAGCAGGTCAAGTGTGTTACAATGCCGTATGCAAGTCCTCTTCTGACTTCCATGTTTACTCACACAAATGTGGATTACACACACACACACACACACACACACACACACACACCCCACACAGGCACATAGACATGCATAAGTAAAAGTAATACAGATGAGATTATGATTTTCTTTATTTTGCTTAGTTTCCTGGTTTGGTTGTGGTTTTGGGTTTTGTGAGGTTTTTTTTTTTTTTTTTTGCTTGTTTGTTTTACTTTTTTGAAAGAAAGGGAAAAGCAGAGAACAAGTTGGATGGGTTAAGACGGATTAAATAATTTAGAGGAAGAGGAAAGAATATGGTCAAAATATATTGTATAAAATGATGACACAGGAAAATCACATGATCAAGGCTATCCTGGTATACAATGAGACCTCTCAACAAAATAACAAGCACAATTTAAAAAGTTTGTTGGACCAGTGTGAATTCTCATTAGGTAAAGACATTTGATACCATCCTTGACCAATCTGTGTTCAGTCCTCATGCCACACATGACAGAATGAGAGAAATGACTCCTACAATTTTTTTTCTTTGACCTCCATTCTTGTGTATTATCTCTCATATGTGTGCACACATGCACTGTCAGTAAATAAAAATGTAATTTAAGTTTTTTAAAGGTTTATGTTGTTGAAGGTATATCAGTTCATTATTTTATTTTACTTTTCTTTGTTTTATCTTTGCTGTCTAAACCAATGAAGTTTTTAATAGTAATCCATAAAATCATATTTGGTAGATTTTACTAATTTAATATTACATGTTTTATGTATAATAATATTTACATATATTTGCTCTCTTTTTTAGGTAATAAATGCCTTTAAATCTAAGTATGTAATATTAGATCCGACTGACTGATAACAGAACATCATTTAGAGGATTATATCATTTTCCATATTCTGTTAATGTGATGTAATATACTAGTTAAAATTTGAAGTACTAACCTCTTTAAAATTCCCTTTTAAATTAAGTGCTCATATACCCTCCTTGTTCATGTTATGTTAATCTATTATTAATTTTATTTAGTAATAGTGAAGTCAGGATATCAATATGAACTCATGAATGAGAAAAACCAGTTACTTAAAGACTTAAGGTCATTTTATAAAACAATACAAGACTGATGTCATGTTCTTTACTTGACAAGGTTCCCTTATCACTACTCCATTTTTTCTCTTCATTAAACTGTTGATATTTGAGTTGTTAGAAATGCATCTAAGTTTATGTGTTAGAAATGCATCTAGGGGATGGAGAGATGCCTTAGTGGTTAAGAGCACTCACTGGCTGTTCATCTGGAGGACCAGGGTTCAATTCTCAGCACCCAAATGGTAGCTCACAACTCTCTATACCTACTGTTCCAGGGCAGCCAACATCCTCACATAAGCATACATGCAGGTAAAACACCAATGTACATAAAATAAAAATAAATAAATATTTTTTTAAAAAAGAAAGTATTTAAAAAGAAAAGGAAAGAAATGCATCTAAGTTCATAATAGCATTGTTATTCATATAAAGGGCACTGTAGAGGCTTTACTTTTCCAGGAATCAGTGATTTCCCTTATGTTTTGTATCTTTATAAGGTATACAAAAGAGTTACTAGTCTTTCACTTTTTATTGTAGATTTGTCACCATAACTGACTTATTTCTGCTATTATGTTGCATTCAATTTCATTTTCTTTTGGTTTAAAGCATACTTTTAATGTCATTCAAAGGTATAGATTTATGTCATTGTCAATTGTCATTCGTTTCTGATACCATCATAGAAAATTGTCCATTCATGACATAAGCTGAGCTTTACTGGTTCAGATATATTATATTTTTATTATGGCCCAGATAATATTTGTATTGCTAGTCATGTCAAAAAATGTCATATTTCAATTTTGAAAGACATTAAAGACTCCCTTTCACATTTAAGGAGCTTTGCCCCCTTCAGTGTCTACTTAATTCATGATATATTACTCTTGCTCATTTTCTTTTTGAAGTTTTTAAGAAATCCCCAACACACTTCTCTGTCATCAGTCCCATTTCCATGACAATAACTAACTGAACCCTAAATCCAATAACTTCTCCCAAAACGCTAACCCGGACTTTATGTTCCAAGGTTCTCCCTTCTTTTTGGTCTGCAAACCTATCCCCATTTGAACCAACAGTTTCCAAAAGATCCCAGCTATGTGTAGGCTTTAAACAAGCTGTTCTCATCTAATGAAGACAATAGTGACATTGTGGTAGTGAAAGAGCCATATGACAAGTTCTGCTTCTGTGAACAAGTGTCACAACAAGTACTTAAGAGAAAATCAAACAGTTGGCTTGAATTTCTTCTTGGTCTTGGGACTTCAAAAGCATATTGTTCACATAAAACTCCTCCATCGAAAATACAATAAAAACAATAAAATACAATACTTTGTATTTTTGTAACAATAACAATAAAATACTTTGAACACGCAGTGTTTCAGAACTCAGTGGGTTTTTTTCCCCAATATACCAAAAATCACAGATGTGAGTCAGCATTTTTTTCTTCTGCATCTTTCCTCCTCCTTATTTATATTTTAGTGTATTACTGAGTTAATTTGAAAAGTGATTAACGAAAGCATACACTTCATGATACTCCCACTCTAATTTCCATCTTGGAAAACATACGTTTAGCTTGCTGTATTACAAGATAATTGATCCGATTAGATTTTGAGAGCATGATTAGTCTGCCCTTCAGGCAGAAACATATTTACCCTAGAAATGGAACAACCTATTGTGTTTGGATGCTAATCATACTTTGAAAGGGCTGTGTAATAGAATCCCATTCTGCAGAATGCACAAAGCAAAGAAAAACCAGAGCTCAGGGGATACTGAGGGTGTCTGCGCTCCTAGTACAAAACTTAAGGGATTGCAGGAAACACAGCAAGTATCTGAGGCACTGTTAAATTGCTATGAAGAGACACCATGACCGATGAAACTCTTAGAAAAGAAAGCATTTAATTAGGGGCTTGCTTAGAGTTTCACAAACTTAGTTCATAATCATCATGGGAGAGATATATGTGATGCTGTAGGAGGAGATGGGATCTACATTCTGATCCACAAGCAGGGAGAGTAATACTAGGCTGGACACCGATTTAGGAAACCTCAGATCCCATTTCTTGTGACACACGTGCTTGCTCCCATATGTTCCCACAAAACCATACCTCCTAGTTCTTCTATTCCTTTCGAACAGTTCTACTCCCTGGTGACTAAGCATTCAAATATATGAGTCTGTGTGGATCGTTCTAATTCAAACCACAATAGTGAATAACATGAGAAATATTTCAGTTCTGCAGCACAAAAATGAAGTTAGCACAAAATACCCACAATAAATAATAACAAATGTTTTTCATATTTCACTTATTTGCTGACTTACTGATTTATTTAGCCTTTTATATGACTTGACTGCTTTGATTTTTTTTAAATCATTTGTTGAGATGCTAGTGTGTAAGAGTGTATGTATGAGCACCTGGGTGGGGAGTACCACAGCACATGTGGAGGTCCTTCCCTTTGTACCTTTCCCTTTTTTGAGACTACATCTTTGCTACCTGGTAGGCAAGCATTTGGAGATTATCCTGCCTCACCAGCCATCACACTGCAGTCCCTGGCTGGCAGAATTTCCAGAATTTGTGATGCTCCATTCTGCTATTATGTAGCTTCTGAGAATGTGAGCTCAGGTCAGGCTTGCACAGGAAGTACTATCACCCACAGAGCCATCTCACCAGGACCCACTAGTTTGTAAGAAATCACCAACACAATTTAGGCTCAAAAAAAGTGACTCCCTCACTTTCCACTGCACTGCTCAGATTTTTTTTTGTTGTTGTTATTGTTACTGTGGAAGAAGGAAAAGATTTTAGGAAATACTATGGAAATGAAAACTGTGGCCTGTAACACTTTAGGAAAATGATTGACCTCGATATGGTGGATCTTGAAAACTTGAAATTAGAGATAAGCAACCTGCCTAGATCCTTATTTAAGACCTGTAATGACTCTATCTAGAAATCAGTGCTTTAGTGTAAACACCAACCAATTTGATAGTTGTCCTAGAATCAGACTTTGAAAAACATGCAGGTGAGTTCTAAAATCTCTTTTCTACATCATTTGTTATCCCAGTAGCAGGCCATGCTGTTACATGTAATTATTGATCCAAAACAGGGCCTGTGTCCAGTTTTAAGAAAAAAGTAAAATAGAATAAAACTGAAGCTCAAATAAAACAGAAATAAACAAGAAGAACAGATCAGAAAACCAACAAAAAGAATTTTCTTTATTTCCATTTGGGGGACCTATTAAAGCTGTGTAACTAAATTTTGCTGTTCAGATATTTAGTTAGTGGAAACCAATTATTGGATGCTACAAATACTTACTTTGCATTCCCCTTAAATGAAACATAGAGCAGGACATTTACATGGCTGTACATACTTATGAATATGCCTACAAAGCCTGACAATTTAGTATATGAATAATTTCTCTAAATCTTGTGATGAGAAACAGAGGTTTTAAAATTGAAAATAGACTCTTCTCTCATACAATAAATATCCAGACCATAGTTTCCCCTCCCTCCCCCATTTCTCCTTCTCAGACCCACTCCTTTGTGTAGCTCTTCAAAGAAGATTGGCCCTCCAAGGGATGACAACCAAAAAGGACCAAAGAAGATACAATGAGACAAGGGAAACTCTTTCATGCTGAAGTGAGACAAGACATACCAACAGGAATCAGACGCATCTGCTCCCACATTAGGAATTCAACAAAAACACCAAGCTAACAACCACAAGGTATCTGCAGAGGACCTCGTAGAGACCCAGGCAGGCACAGTGCTTACCACTTTAGTCTCTGTGAGCTCACATGAGCCCTGCTTAGCTGATTCAGTGGGCTGCATTATGCTGGTGTTCTCCATCCTCTCTGATCTAGTCTTTCCACCTCCTCTTCCTGAGGATTCCCACAGCTCCAAGGGGAGGGACGCAAAGGAGAACTACAATTAAACTCTGTCTTTTCATATTGTCTGTCTGTGAGACTCTGTACCTGCTCACATGTATAGCAGGAGGAAACCTGTCTGACAACCACTGGACAAGTTCTGCTCATAGTAGAAAGAATCTACTAATGAGAGTTGAATATCGTTAGGAATCATTTCATTATTAGTTGTTGTTTTTGTTTCAGACCATGTTCAATCTAATTAGCTGTGTGGAAGTTGAAGGATAGATTTTTTTTTTAAACCTCTACCTCCTTTCAAGATTTTTTTAGTTCATTAGTGTTTGCAGAAATTATGTTCCTGAAATAACATTAAATAAAATTACCTGTAGTATTTATCAAAACATAGAATTATAAGACTTTCTAAATATTTTGTAAATTTGGAATTTTCTAAAGTTAAAGTCAAAAAAAATCTATCCTTTCAACCATTTCCCCAACATAACTTTCTTGTATCCTAAACATGAAATACCATTGTTGTTTCTGTTTGGTGTAAATATTATTTCCATGGTTTAAATTTAATAGTTTTGGGGATAATCCTGTCTTCCAAGGAGCTCTATTATCTAGTAATTTGTGTTCAAATATGGAGACATAGATGACTACTTGTCTCAATTTCATAAATAGCAAAAGAATGGACAAGAATGATTAATAGAAAGAGTCATGGTTGAGCAAAAATTATAATTTGAATTTTTTGATGCTTTCTCAAGAGAGTTTATGGCTCATGTTATGCTTTTATAGCTATAAGTGTATCCTGTCAGCATGTGAACAGCTGTCACACAGAGCCAGACCAATAATCCATCTGGCTCTACATAAAAACACACTTGCCCTGGAACCAGAACAGGAGGTAGAGAAAGGGCACCGGTTTACTGTTTATAGCACTAGCATTATCCATGGTAATCTTTTTCCCCCTGAATCTAATAGTATTTAAATGTGGCTAAAACATTACCAATAGAGGACAACAAGTTTATGTGAATCACTCTTATCATCTCCTCTGCCTCTTCTCATTAATTTCCTTAAGTATTCTGATAATCTTGGACTTTGTCCTCAGTGTCCTTTTCCACCTTAAAGGTTCATGTGTTACTTGCATACTTCATATATAATTCAGAAAATGTGACAAATGTTAATACCATCACCTCATGTTACCATCAAAATGGTAAATCAAAATTATGATCAAAAGCTAATAAATACTGTTATTTCAACATCATCTATCTATGAAGTAACATCTTTTCCTGTGAAAATTCAAGTTCACAGTAATCAAGATGCATAGAAGTCACATTTGGAAATCAGTCTCTGAACTTGGGCAACAAGACCATAGATAAGGTTTTGTAACAGTCTCTGAAGTTTTATTTGGAGCCATACTATCTGTGTACCACTTACATTCTTTGCAGATTTCTTCCTTAAACAAGTATTGCAGAATAGAAGGAGAAGAAGAATATGTTTTCTTTCATTCTTCTTGCTGTAATAAAATACTCTGAAAAAAGCAACAAGACAAAAAATTGTTTCAGTTCATAGTTTATGGTTATGTACTATCATTTGGGGACAATGACAGCAGCCTGAGCTTAAGACAGTTGGTCGTATCACACACACCATCAAGAAACAGAGTAGTTATTATGAAGGGTAATGTTTCCCTTATTTTGTTGCCAGCTCTTCTATCTTTAGTGTATAGAAGGGCTACTGATTTCTTTGAGTTAATCTTGTATCCTGCTACATTGCTGAAGGTGTTTATCAGCTGTAGCAGTTCTTTGGAAGAATTTTGTGGGTCACTTATGTATACAATCATATCATCTGCAAATAAAGATAGTTTCACCTCTCCTTTTCCAATTTGTATCCCCTTAATCTCTTTTCGTTCCCTTATTGCTTTAGCTAAAACTTCAAGAACTATATTGAATAGATAAGGGGAGAGAGGATATCCTTGTCTAGTTCCTGACTTTAGTGGGATTTCTTTGAGTTTTTCTCCATTAGGTTTGATACTGGCTGTTGGCTTCTTGTAAATCGCCTTTATTATATTTAGGTATTCTCCCTGTATTCCTGATCTCTCCAGGGCTTTAATCATAAAGGAGTGTTGGATTTTGTCAAAGGCTTTTTCTGCATCTAAGGATATGATCATGTGGTTTTATTCCTTTAGTTTGTTTATATGATGGATAACATTTACAGTTTTTCATATGTTAAACCAGCCCTGCATTTCTGGGATGAAGCCTACTTGGTCATAGTGGATGATATCTTTTATACATTGTTGTATACGGTTTGCTAAAATTTTGTTGAGAATTTTCACATCGATATTCATGAGAGAAAGTGGTCTGTAATTCTCCTTCTTTGTTGTGTCTTTGGGTGGCTTGGATATTAGGGTGATTGTGGCCTCATAAAAGGAATTTGGCAATATTCCTTCAGTTTCTACTGTGTGAAATAGTTTGAGGAGTAACTGTAGTAATTCTTCTTTGAATGCCTGGTAGAATTCGGCACTAAAACCATCTGGGCCAGGGCTTTCATTTTTGGGGAGGTTTTTAATGACAGCTTCAATTTCCTTAAGGGTTATAGGCCTGTTTAGGTAATTAATCTCATCTTCATTTAATTTTGGTAAATTCATTAAATTTGGTAGCTGTCCAGAAAACTGTCCATTTATTCTAGGTTTTCCATTTTTGTGGAATACAGATTTTCAAAATATGATCTGATAATTCTCTGTATTTCCTGAGGGTCTGTTGTTATGTCCCCCTTTTCATTTCTGATTCTGTTGATTTGAACACTCTCTCTCTGTTTTTTGATTAGTTTGGCTAAGGGCTTATCTATCTTGTTAACTTTCTCAAAGAACCAACTCTTAGATTCGTTGATTCTTTGTATTGTTCTTTTTGTTTCAATTGTATTGATTTCAGCTCTAAGTTTGATTATTTCCTGCCATCTACTCCTTCTAGGTGAGTTTGCTTCTAATTATTCTAAGGCTTTCAGCTGAGCTGTTAGGTCTCTAGTTTGGGATTTCTCTATGTTTTTCATACAGGCATCTAGCGCAATGAATTTTCCTCTTAAGACTGCTTTCATTGTGTCCCACAAGTTTGGATATGTTGTGGATTCATTTTCATTGAATTCTAGGAAGATTTTGATTTCTTTCTTAATTACTTCCTTAACCCAGAGGTGGTTCAGCTGAGGATGTTTAGTTTCCATGAATTGGTAGACTTTCTTTGGGTTTTGATGTTGTTGAACTCTATCTTTAGGCCCTGGTTATATACCTTGGAGTAACTATAACCAAAGAAATAACAGACCTATTTGACAAAAATTTTAAATCACTAAAGAAAGAAATTGAAGAGGATATCAGAAAGTGGAAAGCTCTCCCATGTTCCTGGATTGGTAGGATCAACATAGTAAAAATGACAATTCTACCAAAGGCAATCTACAGATTCAATGACTACCCATCAAAATCCCAACACAATATTTTTTGGACCTTGAAAGAACAATACTCAATTTCATTTGGAATAACAGGAAAGCCAGAATTGCCAAAACAATTTTGCTCAACAAAAGAACCTCAGGAGGTATCACCATCCCTGACTTCAAGTTATACTATAGAGCTACAGTAATAAAAACAGCCTGGTACTGGCATAAAAACAGACTTGTGGACCAATGGAATAGAATTGAGGATCCAGACATTAACCCAAAAACCTATGAACACCTGATCTTTGACAAAGAGGCCCAAAGTATGCAATGGAAAAAAGATAGTATATTTAACAAATGGTGTTGGCATACCTGGATGGAAGTGTGTAGAAAAATGCAAATATAGCTGAGCCTGTCACCCTGCACAAAACTCAAATCCAAGTGGATCAAAGACCTCAACTTAAACCCAGACACTTTGAACTTGATAGAAAAGAAAGTGGGAAATACACTTCTGCGAATTGACACAGGCTACCACTTCCTAAATATAACACCAGTGGCACAGACACTAAGACCAACAATCAATAAGTGGGATCTCCTGAAGCTGGGAAGCTTCTGCAAAGCCACGGATACTGTCAATAGGAGAAAACGACAGCCTCCAGAATGGGAAAAGATTTTCACCAACCCTACAAGTGATAGAAGACTGATCTCTAAGATATATAAAGAGCTCAAGAATTTAGAGCCCAAAACCTTGAATAACCCAATCAAAAAACGGGGTACATATCTAAAAAGGGAATTCTCAGCAGAGGAACTACGAATGGCTGAAAGGCACCTGAAAAAGTGCTCTTCATCTTTAGCCATCATAGAAATGCAAATCAAAACGACTTTGAGATACCACCTAACACCTGTTAGATTGGCTAAGATAAAAGGCACAGATGACAGCCTATGTTGGAGAGAATGCAGAGCAAGGGGAACACTCCTCCATTGTTGGTGAGAGTGTAAGTTTGTTCAGCCACTTGGGAATGCAATATGAAGGTTTCTCAGAAAATTGAGAATCAATCTCCCCAAGGACCCAGCAATACCACTTCTGGGTGCATACCCTAAAGAGGCACATTCACACTTCAAAGGTATTAGCTCCACTATGTTCATAGCAGCATTATTTGTAATAGCAAGAACCTGGAAACAACCTAGATGTCCCTCAACTGAAGAATGGATTAACAAACTGTGGTGCATCTACACAAGGGAATACTACTCAGCAGTAAGAAAAAATGATATCCTCAAATTCACAGGCAAATGGATGGATTTGGAGAATATCCTCCTGATTGAGGTATCACAAACTCAGAAAGATAAGCAGGGGATGTACTCACTCATTAGTGGTCTCTAAACAAACAAACAAGAAAAAAAGCCAAGCATGCCCAAGCTTCAAACCATAACCACTGATCAGCTTGGGATCAGAAACACCCTGGACTGTACCCTTTGGATCCCACTCCAACTATAGGAACATCTGACTCACTCTTGAGGGAGGAGCGACAAAACTGGGTTTGCCAGGAGTGGAGACTGATCCAAGCATTATTGGGTCAGTGGGACCATAGGACTGTCTGATCCCTGCCCAGGGAGGGGAAGGGGAGCTGTGGAGAAGAAAAAATGACCTGATGTGGTGGGAGGGGGAAGGGGCCTTGAATAAGGATATACAAGGATGGAAAAAAAAATTCAGAGGTAATGCTGAACACAAAGTAAATATATATGTAGCAATCTTATTTGCATTATCACCCTTGAGAAGTCATGCTTATGATTTTTATCTTCTTTATAGTTATTGTTAACTTATCAGCATTTTAAATTCATTTTACTTGATAAGTTTTTCTTGATAAATATAAAATAAATAAAGAAGAAAAAAGAAATTTTTAAAAAATTAATAAAGATATATTAAAATTAAAAAAAACAGAGTAGTGAATGACTGTCTCTACTGAATTTCTTTTTTCTATTTACATGACCCAATGCCATCCACCCTGAATATGTCTTCCTACCTTAATTAATGTAATAAAGATAATCTCCCATAGGCAGATTCTCACACCCAGTATCCCATCTCCTTAGAGATTCTAGGTCTATCAAGTTGGAAACACAATCATGGATCTATTCTCTGTCAACTTGACATTGAAATAAATCATTTTTAAGACATGATTCTACCCCTTCTCCTTATATGCTAATGGTCATCTTATAAAATGTATTAGGTCCAAAACTGAAAGCCCCTATAATTATCAACAGTTTCAACACATTAAAACTCCAAAGTTCCTTAATTGTGAACTCCTACAAAACAAATGTCAAGTTTCAAACTTTTAACATATAGCATAGAATAAGCATTTTTATTTTAAAATAGAATGTGGACAAAAGAATGAATGATCAGACCAAAGCAAAGGACCAACATTAATCCTGTAGTTCCAGGCCCAGAATGTAAAGTTCATCATGTAATGTTCTAAGCTACAAATGTTGAGACAGGTCTACCTCTCCAGCTCTACCACACTACCACTAACACACAGAGATTCATTCCTAGGCTAGCTCACTGTGCTGCTTGCTTTTCTCCTTGGTGGATGTCCCACAGTCCTATCATCTTCAGTATCCTGGGATTTCAGTTACAATTTAGACTTTACCATCACCAAGTCATGCAATGGATCCTCCAGGTCTCTTTGTAGAGATTGCAATACTACTACAGGGTTCCTAGTGTCAGCTTCTCTCAATAAGCCTCTTAGTCTTGCATCTTTCATGGCCTTAAGACCAGTTGCACATGGATACTATTGTCAAATTCAACTTTAAGCTTAAGATCACCACTGCATTGGCTTCTATGAAGAGAAACTCTTTCCTGTTGTCCAGTGGTGACTGCCAGGTTTCTCTCTAAGAATATTAGTCTCTTCAACAGTTACAATTGCTTTGTTGTCTACATTTTCTTTGCCTAGCACTTAAGGCTTTCGTTCACCTTTTCTCTACAGAACAGAAGATTTATTTATATTTATATTTAAATAAACTTTACTCAGGGGTCTCAGGTTTTTAGAACATGTATAGATTGAAGTCAAATTCTTGCCCAAATATCAAATAAATAAACTTTACTTCAGTTCCTTGTATTATAATTGTTTTCCTCTGAAACCTCATAAACCCAGCCCCTACTGTCCACATTTTCAGTCACCCATAAGTATTGCCCATTAACTTCTGCTAGAAGAATGTCAGGAATTTTTACCCAAAGTATTCCCTCTTCTACACTGTAGCAATAAAACAATTTCCAAACTACTTAATAACTAATACAGCAATGGAATCATTCACTGGCATCAAATTCCGTGGTAATTTCTCATTCTGTTGATATGTTAACATACTCTGACAAAAGAAACTTAATGGGAAAAGAACTTATTTCAACTTATGGTTCAAGGTTACAGTCCATCACTGCAGGTTAAGCTGCACATCCATAATCATGAAGTAGAAAGCAACAAAAAACTTGTCTCTACTCTTTGTTTTTTCAGCTATACAGAAAAAGATCCCAGACATAAAATAATACCACCCAAAGTGAGTAGGTCTTCCTAACTTCAATTGACACTATCAAGGAAGTCCTCAAAGAATGCCCAGAGACACATCATATCAGGAAATTCTATCACCTGACATGGGTTTGTTTTCTTTTGTTGTTTTGATGAAATAAAAATCTCATCAATTATTGGATTTTCCAAGGAGGATGACATAAATATGTCCTGGGCTTTATCACTTGGAGTCAAGCACAGGCATACATGAGATACTTCTTGCCTTCTAAACATCACAGAACTTCTAGTGGAGAGAAATAATTTTGGGGAAAGATTATTTTATGAGATTTATTCAATGATCAATGAGGATTTAGGTTATTTTGAAGTGATGCATCCAAGGAAAGCTGTTTGTAATTCCTTTGTTTTATTATTAGACTATTCTCCAAATGTCTTATTTTTATTCACACTGCTTCTTTATTTGTTTTGTTCTGATTTTGATAGTCTTTGATAAGTTTACAGTCTTTGCTATACAGTCTCACAGGCTCTGTGGTATTTTCTCTGGGCTCAAGCATGCAGTCATCTGTCTCCAGGAAGCTTTCTTTCCTTTCAAGATAAATTCAGTCTTGGTTTCTAGGGATGCTGTTAGTAATATTTAGTTACTTTTTATGTTGATGAATTGAATTGACTAACAGATTTTTTTAAGGGAAACTTGACACCACAATTGACGATGGCATTTTAATTCACATGTACAAATTTAAGGCTACAAGATTTTAATCAAATCTTCAATTTGTAGTGCATTTATTTTTTCACAAGAAAAGTATAGATTCAGAAGAATGTGATTATTTTTACTAAAATATAGTTGCTGAAAATACACTGGAATTTATTTACTTGTAGGATTCTTTGGCATTTTTGTTATAGGTTTCATGCAATCCATAATTAATTTACTATATATTTTCTAGACAGCCATTTAACACTCATTATTTCTGGCATAGTTATACACCTATTTAAGAAAATGTTAGATTAATTTTTGCATGCATATTTTGATTCTTGGAAGCTGCTATGTAGCATTTTAGAATTTCCATCTTATTTATTTTATGCAGGAGCATACGCAAGCCAAGACACACATGTAGAAGTCAAAGGCCACTGTTGGAGTGGCTCTACTTCCATTGTGTGGAGTCAGGGACTGAGATAAGGTCATGTTTAGCATTTGGATCTCTTACTTGCTGAGCTATTTAAAAATGTTTTAGCACTTTGATTTGCCTAATAACTGTATGGAAATACATGTATCAAAAATGAATTAAGGAAATAAAGTATTTTCTTTGAAGTCTGTTTTATATTTCAGATTCTTCTAGTTTACTTCTCCCTCTAATTTTTTTTTGACTTTAAAAAATTTATTATTTTCAAAAGATTGTCATTCTAAATCTTTTAGTCATACAATTTTATTAGTGTTTTTTTCTCCCTTCTTGTACAAAAAGGCCCAACTATACATGCCTCTCCCCATAGACCTCTGCTTTTAGTTAATGTGCTATTATGCCCATAGGCAAGTACATGCTCTACATATTTAATAACTGTACCCAATATGTAGAGAAACCAAATTTTCTTCAAAAAATTTTTAATTGCTAATTGATGTATTTCAAAGCCATGACTATAGCAATTGATTTGTGCAAAGATCTTTTATGCTTTTTCTATCTCATTTTTATAATGTAATAACAAAAGTTGTTTTCCTAGCTCAAGGGTAAATGCATAGATTATTTAGTGAAATACTGATAAATTCTCTGCACAAGGTATGCATTTTTTCCATTTCTATCAGATTTATTCACTTCTAAATCACAGTAGGAGAATTATGAACTGAATTTTATGGTTAAATAAAAGAAAAGTTTTTGAAAGTGAATATACTTCTTTTTACATGGCATCTGTAATGCCATCAAGTTTTAAACAATAAAAACTGGGGATGTCACACATTCTATAATAAACAAGGTGTTCAATTTAACTCACAAAGATATGAGATCTTTTTTTTTTTACAATTGCCTATATAAAAGTAGTGCTATCAGTGATGTTGCTGAATTTTCTAGCAAAAAGTCATTATATTGATAATCTTTCTGAATTCACTCACAGCAGGAGAGATATGTGTGTCAGCATTACACAACATATTGAAATGTTATTGCAACAATATGTATACAATTAGTGCTTCTTACACTGCTAAAAATCAAATAAAATAAAAAGACAAAATGAATTAATGAAAGCTAAAAAGTATTAGGTGCTTGAATATATGTGCTAAAGTTCAATTTGTGTCTAAAAATCATGTCTTGAGAAATGAAATATACATAAAACTTTTGTTTGATCTTTATTGAATTTGATCTTCATTAAATTTAAAATAATATCTTATTTGGAAGATAACATCATAAAAATTACAAGCCATAAAATTTGAGAAGCTGATTTAAACAGTGTTCTCCATAGAACTTAGAACTAGAATATGCTAGAATGTGTGTGTTTATATATAGTTTTATTATATATATTTGTATGGTTTATAACATATTATATATGTTGCATATGTATTTCATAAAATATGTATGTTTATATATGCTTTTATATATATTATTTAATGCCAAAGGATCCATTAAAATGATGGAGAATAAAAAGTTCAAGAAGAACTTCCCAAGAAGGTATATTATTAGCTAATAAGTAAATGGAAATAGGCTGGACACTATTTATCATCAAGATAATGGTAATTATTAAAACATTAGCTTCTCTCCATTGTAATGGTTTTAACATCAAATGGTGGAGGGACAGTGAATAGCTTGAAATCTCACTATCTGCCGGTGGATGTGCAAAGCAGCACAATTCTTGGCACAGCTGCAGCTTCTTCTATGATTATGCCTATGCAGTGCTGAAAACAAAACATTTATCTATTAAAACAATTAAAACAAATCAATACAGTGGCTTGGTTTATAATAACTCCAAAATAGAAACAATTTAAATAATCAGAATTGTTAATGAAATTATACATTCACTTGTTAAGTAGCTTAGCAATTGTAGTAGTGAACTATAGATATACACAGTTACCATGCCCCATCCCCAATTAAATGACATGCTATTATCAGCTTACAGTTCTCTCTTCTTAGGGCAGGATGTTGAAAAACTCAGCTTGTGCACATATTGTGCTAATAAGTATAACTGCTATGAGCTCTAGAGAGCAATGGTGTCATCATTCTCCAAGGATGACTTTCCACCTCTACTGTGGGGTTATGTTCTGATACATTGTAAATATTTGCCCCTCATACTGGCTTAATAAAATGTTAATAGACCAGAAGGCAGACAAGAAGTGTGGGCGGGGCTACCAGACTAAAAACACTCAGGGAAGAGGAAGAGTCATAGAGAAATGCCAGCAGATGCCAAGGAAAATGTCAAAATGCTGCTTTGAGAAAAGGTACTAAGCCACTTGGCTAATCATGGGATAGTTTAAGAGTTAAGAACTAGCATGTTGTATGCCTGAGCCATAGGCTAATCAGAATGAAATTAATGTAAATTCCTGTGTGACTATTTGTGTCTAAATGTCAGTGGTGGCTGCAAATGGGTCTGAACCTCGGGGCTAGGCCGGGAAATCTGGGCCAGAAACTTCATATTACAAAACTAAACCATATAAGAAGAAATTGTAATGCAAGGCATTCCTAGAACTAATGTTTCTTCTAGGAATGACACAAACAAAAGGTCCTTTCTTTCTGGATTATACAGAAGATGTGACAAAGGCTGACATTGGACCAATGATTGTAGATCTACAAGAGACAAACAAAGCATCCCTTTACCATGAGGAAATGCCTCTTGGGACTTCTCACGGGAGGTCCCCAAATCATAGGTCTCAAAATCAAAGATAGTTCAATCATATTCAGTCACAGTAGAGGACAAGCTTCCTCAGGACAATTAGAAAATGCAGTGCCTAAAGTAAAGAACCATACAACATTGGATAATAGAACAATTTTAAAGAAGGAATCAAAATTTTCAAGAAGAAACACAAACAAATATTCTGGCAGACTTCCATAAATGAACAAAGGCCAAAATTAAAAATATAAACAGATAATACTTTTATCCAAGGTTTAGTCAATATAAGGGTGGAAGATTTGGTCATAACCCCACAATCATGGCATCCAAAATGGCCTTTAAATGAGGTAGATGTTCAATTTCTAGGGATTGGAACCATATATATTCTAGGTGAAATAAAGTATAAGGTGGCTTGAATGCATAAGGATAGAAAGGCTGGGCCAGAAACTTCTTACTACACACCTCACTCCAATCTCTTTTTTACACACTTTTACAGTCTTTCTACCACCTCTTCCTTGATGTTTACTGAGTCTTGGGAGGAGTGGTAGAGATGTCTCATTTACAACTGAGTTTTTTTATAGTGCCTGGTTCTCATCACATTAAGTAGTTATGAATCTCTGCAGTTACTACTGCTCAATGTTAAAGGGAGTTTCTCTGAATAAAGCTGATGGCAGTACTAATATATACAACCTTCTAAAGGGCAATTTCATGGGAGATTTAGTCAAATCATAGCAGAAATCTCATCCTGTATGCTCTATGATCTCCCCAGCTACTGCCTTTTTAACATGCTTATAGTACCAGACATAGATTCCCTCCCACATAGTAGGATCCAATCAGAAAATTGTTAAACCATAGGATAATTCTTGTCTGGCCAATTTGTAATATAGCCTATAGTGTCACAGCTACTCAGATGACAATTTTTGCTTCATAGCCTGCATAGAAACCCCTGGAAGTATGAAAGCTAGCCATCAGGATAGAAAACTTCATCTTATTTCTATTGGGTACTTCTTTGTCCTACAACCAAAGGATATGGTGTAGCATCTGGGTCTTGTATCTAGTTCTGGTAGTTAACCAATCTACATGGCAAATGCCTTCTTTTTCCTTTATTTCATGTTTCACCAAGACAATTTTTTTCTGCCGTTAACTCTACTATGCCTTCCATGTCATTAATAGCATTATCTTCTCAAACTGTAAAGCAAAATAAAGTCTACTTCTTGTAAATTACATTTAACCAGATTCTTGACCATAAAGAGAAGTAACTAATGGAACAAATAAAATAAGGTATTTCTCAATGAATAACAATAATGAAATACTGAGTTATACTATAATGTGAATAAACTCAGAACAGATTATACTAAACCACAGAAACATGATGTGTTGCCTGTTAAATATTATAATTCATATGACATATCCAGAAATTACAAATCTATAAAAACCAGGTGGGGTGGTTCCGCTTCCAGGACCAGGTGCTGTCTGCAGAGTCCCAGTGCATCTGTGGCAGGGACAAATGAACTCTGCCTGTCACCATACCCACAGCTGCTACTGAGAAAATTTGCATGGCTACCCACTTCGACTTCAACTGAGCAAACAGATAACTACAGGGGTCCCTGAAGGACAGACTCAGACCCTGCCCAGAGGTGATGAGGGGTCACCAGGCCCAAGTGCCTATATCCCAGCCAGGGAGGGAGAGTTGAGCTCCCATCGGTTCTGGTTCTGCTTCCAGGACCAGGTGCTGTCTGCAGAGTCCAAGCGCATCTGAAGCATGGACAGATGAACCCTGCCTGT
Source organism: Sigmodon hispidus (assembly GCA_004025045.1). Classification (NCBI taxonomy): domain Eukaryota; kingdom Metazoa; phylum Chordata; class Mammalia; order Rodentia; family Cricetidae; genus Sigmodon; species Sigmodon hispidus. The sequence continues at coordinate 101,652 of PVIH01004831.1, forward strand.
CACCATACCCACAGATGCTACTGAGGGAATTTGCACGGCTACCCACCTCAACCTCGAACTGAGCAAATAGATAACTTCTGGGGTCTCTGAAGGGTAGATTCAGACCCTGCCCAGAGAGGTGACAGGAGGCACACAAGCCCGAGTGCCACAACTGACCAGGAGCCATCCAGTCGTGAACCACTGAAGCCATGGGCAAACGTCGTGCAAAAACTGACATAATAATACAAAGAACAACATGATAACTCCAGAAGAGAGTGGC
>PVIH01004831.1:102010-133737 GCA_004025045.1 Sigmodon hispidus
TACAAATACAAGACCTGAACTGAGCAATGAAGAGGAAACAGAAGGAAGCAACACCAAAAATTCCTTTTTGATGATCATCGAAGCTCTGAAAGAAGATATGAAAAAAAGCCTTAAAGAAATAGAAGAAAATACAAACAAAAAATTGGAAGAGATGAACAAATCTATGAAAGAAACATGCCAGGAACTAAAAGCTGAAATAGAAGCAATAAAAAAAGGCACAAAATGAGGCAAAGATGGAAACAGAAAACCTGAAGAAAAAAGCTGGAACCACAGATACAAGCATAACAAACAGAGTTCAAGAGGTGGAAGATAGAATCTTGGAAGTGGAAGACTCAGTAGTTCAAATAGATATATCAGTCAAAGAAAACAGTAAAACAAAAAAAAGCCATAACTCAAAATGTTCAGGAAATCTGGGACACCATGAAAAGACCTAATTTGAGAATAATAGGAATAGAAGAAGGAGAAGAATACCAGCTCAAAGGCACAGATAATGTTTTCAATCAAATCATAGAAGAAAACTTCCCTAACTTGAAGAAGGAAATGCCTATAAAGATACAAGAAGCTTACAGAACACCAAATAGATATGACCCCCCAAAAAAGTCAGCACCCCACATTATGATCAAGCCATAAAACATACAGAACAAAGAAAAAATTTTAAGAGCTGTAAAAGAAAAGGGCCAACTCACATATAAAGGCAGACCCATCAGAATAACGCCTGATTATTCAATGGAAACGATGAAAGCTAGAAGGGCTTGGTCAGAAGTTATACAGACGCTAAAACAGCATGGCTGCCAAACTAGAATACTATACCCTGCAAAATTATCAATCACCATAGATGGAGTAAACAAGGTATTTCAGGACAAAGTCAGACTGAAAGAATATCTATCTACCAATCCAGCACTACACAGAGTATTAGAGGGAAAACTACAAACTAAGGACCCCCACGAAATCACAAACAATCAATAAGTCCACAGAAGAATACCCTAGAGAAAGGAAATACAAACAAATTACCACCAAAAATGGCAAGAAATATGAATCAATGATCACTAATTTCCCTTAATATCAATGGTCTCAACTCTCCTATAAAACATCACATTCTATCAAGATGGATACAACAACAAAAGCCATCCTTCTGTTGCCTACAAGAAACACACCTCAACCGCAAAGACAAACACAGGCTTAGAGTAAAGGGTTGGGAAAAGATTTTCCAGTCAAACGGTCCTAAGAAACAAGCAGGGGTTGTAATCCTAATATCTAACAAAGTAGACTTTAAGCTAAAAGCAAATAAAAGGAAACAAGATGGTCACTACTTATTCATCACAGGAAAAATTGGTCAAGAGGAGATTTCAATCTTAAATATTTATGCCCCTAATATAAGGGCACCTACTTATGTAAAAGAAACACTGCTAAAGCTCGAATCCCACATCAATTCTTACACCCTAATAATGGGAGACTTCAATACCCCACTCTCAACCCTGGATAGATCAATCAGACAGAGCCTCAACAGAGAAATAATGAGTCTGAAAGAGGTTATGATGCAAATGGATTTCATAGATATCTACAGAACCTTCCACTCAAAGGCAAAGGAATATACATATTTCTCAGCTCCTCATGGAACTTTCTCCAAAATTGACCACATAATTGGACATAAAGCAAATATCAACAGATTCAAAAAAATGGAAATGATCCCTTTTAATATATCAGACCACCAGGGCCTAAAGTTAGAGTTCAACAATATCAAAACCCAAAGAAAGCCTACCAACTCATGGAAACTAAACATTACTCAGCTGAACCATCTCTGGGTCAAGGAAGAAATTAAGAAAGAAATCAAAGTCTTCCTAGAATTCAATGAAAATGAATCTACAACATATCCAAACTTGTGGGACATAATGAAAGCAGTCTTAAGAGGAAAATTCATTGTGCTAGATGCCTATATGAAAAACCTAGAAAAATCCCACACTGGAGACCTAACAGCGCAGCTGGAAGCCTTAGAACAATTAGAAGCGAACTCACCTAGAAGGAGTAAAGGCAGGAAATAATCAAACTTAAAGCTGAAATCAATACAATTGAAACAAAAAAAACAATACAAAGAATCAACAAATTTAAGAGTTGGTTCTTTGAGAAAGTTAACAAGATAGATAAGCCCTTAGCCAAAAAACAGAGAGAGAGTGTTCAAATCAACAAAATCAGAAATGAAAAGGGGGGCATAACAACAGACCCCCAGGAAATACAGAGAATTATCAGATCATATTTTGAAAATCTTTATTCCACAAAAATGGAAAACCTAGAATAAATGGACAGCTTTCTGACAGGTATCATCTACCAAAATTAAATGAAGATCAGATTACTTACCTAAACAGGCCTATAACCCTTAAGGAAATTGAAGTTGTCATTAAAAACCTCCCCAAAAATAAAAGCCCTGGCCCAGATGGTTTTAGTGGCGAATTCTACCAGGCATTCAAAGAATTACTACAGTTATTCCTCAAACTATTTCACACAGTAGAAACTGAAGGAATATGCTAAATTCCTTTTATGAGGCCACAATCACCCTAATACTCAAGCTACTCAAAGACACAACAAAAAAGAATTACAGACCAATTTCCCTCATGAATATTGATGCAAAAATTCTCAACAAAATTTTGGCAAACAGTATACAACAATGTATAAAAGATATCATCCATTATGACCAAGTAGGCTTCATCCCAGAAATGCAGGGCTGGTTCAATATACGAAAAACTGTAAATGTTATCAATCATATAAACAAACTAAAGGAACAAAACCACATGATCATATTCTTAGATGCGGAAAAAGCCTTTGACGAAATCCAACACTTCTTTATGATTAAAGCCCTGGAGAGATCAGGAATACAGGGAGAATACCTGAATATAATAAAGGCGATTTACAAGAAGCCGACAGCCAGTATCAAACTTAATGGAGAAAAACTCAAAGCAATCCCACTAAAGTCAGGAACTAGACAAGGATGTCCTCTCTCTCCTTATCTATTCAATATAGTTCTTGAAGTTTTAGCTAAAGCAATAAGGGAACGAAAAGAGATAAGGGGATACAAATTGGAAAAGAAGAAGTGAAGCTATCTCTATTTGCAGATGATATGATTGTATACATAAGTGACCCACAAAATTCTTCCAAGGAACTGCTACAGCTGATAAACACCTTTAGCAATGTAGCAGGATACAAGATAAACTCAAAGAAATCAGTAGCCCTTCTATACCCTAGAGATAGAAGAGCTGAAAAAGAAATAAGGGAAACATTAGCCTTCATAATAGCTGCGAACAGTGTTAAATACCTTGGAGTAACTATAACCAAAGAAGTAACAGACCTATTTGACAAAAATTTTAAATCACTGAAGAAAGAATTTGAAGAGGATATCAGAAAGTGGAAAGCTCTCCCATGTTCCTGGATTAGTAGGATCAACATAGTAAAAATGGCAATTCTACCAAAGGCAATCTACAAATTCAATGCACTGCCCATCAAAATCCCAACACAATATTTTTTGGACCTTGAAAGAACAATACTCAATTTCATTTGGAATAACAGGAAAGCCAAGATTGCCAAAACAATCTTACTCAACAAAAGAACCTCAGGAGTTATCACCATCCCTGATTTCAAGCTATACTATAGAGCTACAGTAATAAAATCAGCCTGGTACTGGCATAAAAACAGACTTGTGGACCAATGGAATAGAATTGAGGATTCAGACATTAACCCAAAAACCTATGAACACCTAATCTTTGACAAAGAGGCCCAAAACATTCAATGGAAAAAAGATAGTATATTTAACAAATGGTGTTGGCATAGCTGGAAGGAAGTGTGTAGAAAAATGCAAATAGATCCGAGCCTGTCACCCTGCACAAAACTCAAGTCCAAGTGGATCAAAGACCTCAACTTAAACCCAACCATATTGAACTTGATAGAAAAGAAAGTGGGAAATACACCTCTACAAATTGGCACAGGCCACCACTTCCTAAATATAACACCAGTGGCACAGGCACTAAGATGAACAATCAATAAGTGGGCTCTCCTGAAGCTGGGAAGCTTCTGCAAAGCCAAGGACACTGTCAATAGGACAAAACGACAGCCTACAGAATGGGAAAAGATTTTCACCAACCCTACTAGTGATAGAAGACTGATCTCTAAGGTATATAAAGACCTCAAGAATTTAGAGCCCAAAACCTTGAATAACCCTATCAAAAAATGGGGTTCAGATCTAAAAAGGGAATTCTCAGCAGAGGAACTACAAATGGCTGAAAGGCACCTGAAAAAGTGCTCTTCATCATTAGCCATCAGAGGAATGCAAATCAAAACAACTTTGAGATACCACCTAACACCTGTTAGATTGGCTAAGATAAAAGGCACAGATGACAGCCTATGCTGGAGAGGATGCGGAGCATGGGGAGCACTCCTCCATTGTTGGTGGGAGTGTAAGCTTGTTCAGCCACTTTGGAATTCAATGTGGCTTTTTCTCAGAAAATTGAGAATCAATCTCCCCAATGACCCAGCAATACCACTTCTGTGTGTATACCCTAAAGAGGCACATTCACACTCCAAAGGTATTAGCTCCACTATGTTCATAGCAGCATTATTTGTAATAGCAAGAGCCTGGAAACAACCTAGATGTCCCTCAACTGAAGAATGGATTAACAAACTGTGGTACATCTACACAATGGAATACTACTCAGCAGTAAGAAAAAAATGATATCCTAAAATTCGCAGGCAAATGGATGGATTTGGAGAATATCCTCCTGAGCGAAGTCTCTCAATCCCAGAAAAATAAGCAGGGGATGTACTCACTCATTAGTGGTCTCTAAACAAACAAACAAGAAAAAAAGCCAAGCATGCCCTAGCGTCAAACCACAACCACTGAACATCTTGGCATCAGAAACACCCTGCACTGACCCTTCGGACCCCACTCCAACTATAGGAACAGCTGACTCACTCTTGAGGGAGGGGCGACAAAACTGGATTTGGCCAGGAGTGGAGACTGATCCAAGCATTATTGGGTCAGTGGGACCATAGGACTGTCTGATCCCTGCCCAGGGAGGGGATGGGGACTTGTGGAGAAGTAAAATGACCTGATGTGGTGAGAGTGGGAAGGGACCTTGAATAAGGATATACAAGGATGGAAAAAAAATTCAGAGGGAAAGCTGAACACAAAGAAAATATATGTGTAGCAATCTTATTTGCATTATCACCCTTGAGAAGTCATGCTTATGATTTTTATCTTCTTTATAGTTATTGTTAACTTATCAGCATTTTAAATTCATTTTACTGTTTTTCTTGATTAATACAAAATAAATAAAGAAGAAAAAAAATAACCAGGTGCATGGTTGTCAAGGACTGTAAAGAATAAAGGAAAAAACTGTTTACACTGGGCAATTTTACACTAGAGCCATGTAAATATTTTTAAACTAGAAAGAATTAGAGACACAGTGAATATTAAGTGCCCTTAAACTACTTTGAAATGGCTAATTTTGTGTTTTGTAAATTTTTAGCAGTCTACTTCTCCATAAATCCAACTGTTCCCAATCGATTGTGTGAGATTCTGAAAATCAGTATATAAATTTATGTTCCTACCCTTCTTAATAGATAAATAAAAGTGAAGCATTTTATCAGTTGTCTTCCTTATTCTTTATTAGATATCTATTTTGTACATATTCAAATGTTTATTATATATTTATATGAGTGTTTATGTATCTGCACATTGATATCTATGTGTGCACATATTGAGGATAGTGGACAACCTCAGATATCTCTACTTTGTTTGTATCTAGCTTTTATTTATTGAGGCAATGTCTCACTTAATCTCAATAAATCTGCAACTAAACCATATTTCTTATATATGTATATACAAGTGTGTGTTTACATAAATATATATATATATATATATATATATATGTTTCCCCTTCCTCCTCTCCTTCTAGTCCTTTCCTCATATGTTTCCTCTGTTCCCATTTCCCAATCTACTCCTCCATTTCTGCTCAGGAAAGAGCATGTCTTCCATACATATTAACAAAACATAGCATATCAAGTTGCCCTAAGGCTATCCCTTTCTCTCATATTAACGCTAGCCAACACAGTCTTACTATGAGGAATAGAGTCCTAACATCCAGTAAAAGAGTTGGAGACAGCCACTGTTCCCACTGTTAGGAGTCCCACAAGAGGACCAAGCAACACAACTGTAACACATAAGTCAGTCCCATGCAGGCTCCCTGGTTATTGGTTCAGTCTCTGTGAACCTCTATGAGCCCAAGTTAGGTGTTAGTTGATTTTGTGAATTTTTTTGGGGTGCTATTGACCCCTCTGGCACCTATAATTCTTTCTCCCTTTCTTCTGAAGGATTCCCAGAGCTCTGCTTAATGTTTGACTGTGAATCTGCAACTTAAGCCCTATTTCTTTATTGTAATTCTTTTTTTAATAATGGGAGCAAAGAAATAATATTAATATTTCTTGCTACATTATAGTTGCTTTGAGTAAATTTGAGGTTACATAGTATATTTCATAGTATAGTCACATACATTTACACCAGGATTCAGACTAAATTTTCAAGAGCTATATGTGTTAAGTTTATTCTAGTACTATTTTAATAATACCATAACATTAGAAGGAAGATTTAATTTTAAGAAAAAATTAAAGATTAATAAAAAAAGATTCATATTGATGTCATTGTGAAAGTCTTGTTCATGGTAGCTTTTTCTAGAAGAAATGGTCTTTGGAGCTCTTCTTCAAATTTAGAGAAGACTTTCTGGTATTTTGACTCTTCTACTCCCTCTTTCTTTTTTTACTTCCATGGTGTTCCCTAAGCTGCAGATGTAGGAACTGCTGTGTTGCAGACTGGGACTGCACTTCTCATGATCCCTTCCTCTCTGCATTGTATCCAGCTGTGGTTTTCTGTAATGGCATCTTTGTACCTTAAAGACAAAGGGCTTGGATGGAGGGTGACAGTTAAATGTATCTGCGGGGGTAAAGACAAGAGTAAGAACGTAGTTAGAAGTCATCTGAGTCCTTCAGCCTATGTTTGGGGCATTTTCTGTTATAATGGCTGGCCTTCACCCTCTGAGAAGCAAGAGAGGACAACTGACAATAGCCTACATTGTTTGAGATGCCATTTGAACTAACTTGACCACCCACTTGCAAGACTTCTCACTCCTCAATCTGGGAGTTTTGTTATTCTATGGTTCTTGTGAGGACTGTTAGTCCAAGTGGCATAATTTCCTTTAAGTTATACATGTATAAACACACATTTGTATGTCTTTTATGCATTGACAATATCAATAGACAAGCTAATGTAGGATGGGAAACATTTCAATGGTCTCTTCCTTAAACAGAGAACTGCAGGCAAGTAATAAATATAGATGGAGGAAGAAATAGCCTCTCACGAGGGGATGATCCCCTAATTGGTCATTCAATACAAAGTGGTCAACCTAAATCCATATACACACAAACAAAAGCAGAAAATCCAGCAGGTTGTATGTCTGTGTGTGTTAGTGTAACAAGAATAATTAAAGAAAGAGAGATTATTAACTTGAGAGGGGAAGGGCATGGGGTAGGTTGGACAGAAGGGGCTGGGGAGGTGCTAAAGGGAAAGAATGGAAATGATATAATTATATTTTAATAAAGATTATTAAAATAAATAATAGCTGGATAAAGAAAATGTTTCATCATCAAAAGAATAAGATAAGAAAAGATAAATCATAATTATTTCCTTTAAAAATTAAGCTAAGGTAAAGACTGAAAAGCAGAACCAAATATTCACAGTGAGTTCTAGGTCATTTCTAAATTACTATGATTTCATGCGTGGTGAAGAAGAAAAACACCCAACATAATATGGCAAACGTTACTATGACTTAGTGTCATGGAGCTGTGGTTTGCCTTCAAAAAATGTCATAGGAAGTTTTCTCTTGGAAAATTCATCCTAATCACTTCACCTATTTTTTAAATACTTGGGGACTGGCTATATGAAATTTTAAGAAATGTAATGAAACCCAACACCAAAAGTGCTGAGAAGGGAGGAGGGAACACTTCAGCAAAATATTTCAGTGAGCACAATTGTAACCATAGATTTGTCTGAAGATGTTATTACCTTTCATCAACTCTCTGATTTCTTGTAGCACTATGAAACTGAAGGCTCACATGCTTGGTAAGTCTCACCAGGGTGTTTGTAGTATGACTAGATTTCCTGGAATATTTCTTATTCAGAAAGATGCTGAAACCTGGAGAGGTCAAGTCACTTACCCAGAACCCTTTATTCTGTCAGCAATAGAAACAGAACTTTGCCTCACACGAGCCTCTGCTTCAAAATCTAACATCTATGACTGACAAACCAAGTAGAAATTTCTTGTTTTTCTTCTAAACATGCTTTTATAATCAATGATAGAAGAACAGTTTGTTCTTTCCTCTGAAAGAGCATGTTTCTCTCCAACATTTTCTCAAAAGTTGCCAGGCTTGCAAACAGCATCAGATATCATTTAGCCACAAGCATTCTATTTAGGCTCCACTGGGCATATTTTATGGTATTATTCCCCCATTTTCTTCAACCCTTAAATCTGTAGGGAGGATAAATTTAAAAAGTGTGGCCAAGAGAATGCTTAAGTTGAAAAACTGTAAAAAAAAAAATTTTTGATTCCCACATAGAGAAGTCCATCCTGAGGTAGCTGGAGCCAGAGAAAATTCTAGTAATGCTCAGAAACTGAGGCAGAGAAAGGGATACTGTATTTGACCATTGACAATTTCCAGGTTTTCTTCCTGCATCTGCTTCCCCATGGAAATATTTGCTTGTCTGTTTCTGACATGTGCTGTTAATTTTGATTATGAGCTTGATAAATTTATGATCTCCTCTTAAAATAAAAAAAGAAAAACCATAATATTGCTGGACGTTTTCAGACCAATCTAACTGAGAATACCTACTATGAAGGCAGATGATGCCATCCTGCATGCCCTGTCCTGAATAAGAAAAGAAAGGAGGCAAAGTAAACTGAATACCAGAATTTATCTCTTTCCTCTTTCTAATATGGATACAACATGACATGGTGTTTCACTCATCCAGCCCAATAACTCCATCTATGCTGTCCATAACTCTTCAAATACTGGGTGAGGATAAAACATCTTTTCCTTAAATTCTAATACTCATATGGTATGAAACTTAAAATACAACCACAGTACAATTGTTACTAGGTGTTATTTGGAAGTGTCACTGCATTACCCAAGATCTAAACAGCCTAAATGTCAATGCCAAAAGTTTAAATGTGAGAATGAGTCTAGAGATTATTTCAGACTGTCTAAGGAACTCTTTCCAAAAGATGAGAGAGTACTAGATAATGCAGCCTACAGTTAGATGCAGAGGGGTGGTTTTAAAATTTATATAAATATTTCATATGTAAGTATGTTTTTATGTATTATATGTGTGTATATTAGACTATAAGCATATAAATATGCAGTATCACATTTTTGAATCAATACTTATGTCAGCCACTGCCATACCCATGTTATGACATGTAAATCATAACAACACTCTTCGATAGATTTATCCATTATTCTGTAATGCTACAGAACCCTTTCAGTCTAGTCATAGAGGTGACTTTTACATTTTATTAAGTTCCCTAACAAAATTGGACTTTCAAAAAAATTTGGAAAAGAATGACAGTACTCTTCCTGATGTCAACATATGGACAGTAGGAACAGACAAAGAGAGATGCCTGCATTTCTCTTGGGTGACGACAACAACAAAATACTAAAATATAAAGGGGTTATTATGATGGCAATATTATAAAAGGGTGTTGTTATTTTCCTTGTCTCAAAAGTTTTGTTTACATCAGAGCTGTACAACATTTTAATATTAGGATGCACACTTCTTCTATTCCCACCATTTTATTACCAAATTAGGATTGCAAAAAATGCAATGTTACCCAGATTCAATTCATAAATCAGAACTGGGAATATGTTTGAATACTGAATTTGGAATGCTATGAAACTTTTATCTTCTCCAGCTTTTCCCCTGTTTACGTAGGAAGTTTAAAGACACTGGCTGTCTCCCCTGCAACCTGTGAAAGGTGAACTGGCTTGTTAATAATAGACAAGTCTCTCACTTCCTAAATTGGTAAAATTTAACAGCTCCACTTGTACCAACTTCAGAATCCAAGGGAAATATCATCCTACAATGAGATGCTTTGCCTGCATTTCTCACATTCATGTTGGATTTAAAAATGTGTCCTACGTTTGCTAAGAATTTTGAGACATGAAGTTGAATCATATCTGTAGAAATAAATCTAAAGTTTTTAAACTCTCATTTTTCTCCTGATCTTTAAAAGAAAAAACTGCACAGATATTCTCCTAATTCATTAACATTTTTTGAATTAATATTAAAAAACATACAAAATATTATGGTGGTACTTTTATTCAGTTTGTAATTTTTAAAAAAAATCATAATTTTTCAATATTTTTTTAGAAGTAAATCAGCAAGGATCAACTTTTAGTTCTGAGATAATCTTGAGGTTTTTCCTTGTAGGTGCCACTAAGAGATATGAGTAAGAAAAAAGTTTTCATCCAATTACAAAAAAATAGAGCTGCCTACTAGGGTAATTCAGTATTAATAAACAGGGTTCATAAAGACTCTATTTAAATTACAGGTAGGATTCTAGATTTTGTTCCTTATTTTCCCCATCTCCCTGGCCCTGCCTTAACTCATGAGGATAGCATAATGAAGGCTTGTTTTATGAGACCAACCGTCACACTTCTCCCAGGATAATGCATAGCAAAATGAAACACACAGAAACCAGAAATCTTATACTAAAGGATCACTTGGGTATCAAGTTCAGAATGTGAATTTCCTGCCTCAATGCCCACAAATGTTCCTTGAGTGTAAGAGTTGGAGGACATAGGGAGGATATTGAATCTGAAAGTAGCATACCCAGGTGATTAAGAAGTTGTTCCTGAATACATTGTGAGAATCATTGCCTCAAGGCTTTCCTCCAACTCCACACCTCTCCTTTTTTATGACTAGGGAATATAACACATTTAGCTTCATGTTTTTCATAAGGTAGGCTAAATTCTCCTGGAATGTCAAGGTGACTCTAGGTTGATGGCAGAAGGTGATAAAAATGGAGAATCTTTGCATAGTCATTCTAAGTTCAAGATCTTTTAAAGAAAACTAATATATTATACAATACATAAGAGCTCATTTTGCTGCAAGATCCAAATGTAATATCCAAATAAGAGAAGGCTCTTTAAGGCAAATATATTTAATAACCACAATGACTATTCATTGAGAGAAATAATTTTTATTGTCATTTCTACACACTTTTTCAGTATTAAGTACAAAAATCACTTGAACTCTCAGAAGACATGAATTGATCTTGTATATGACTACTATTTAAAAGTAAAATCATCTCCAGCAGCAGTGATCCAAAAAAGGAAGGCAATTTTTAAAAGGAAGGAAAAGACCTCAACCCTCTATCTAGTAAAAAGACCCTGAGTTCCTAGGCTATTCCAAGCTCAAAACTGTGACTAGCTCTTTAAAAAAAAAAAAAAAAAAAAAAAAAAAAAAAAAAAAAAAAAAAAAAAAAAAAAAAAAAAAAAAAAAAAAAAAAAAAAAAAAAAAAAAAAAAAAAAAAAAAAAAAAAAAAAAAAAAAAAAAAAATTGACAGGCGACAAGACATAAAGAAGGAAGTTAAACATATTTTTCCCAAAAATATATCTGCCCAATTATAGCCTCAGAAAGATAGGCATTTCTACTACTTCTCCAGCAATTGTCATTCCACGGCAGGCTGCACTTTTCCTACTTGAATGGGATACAATTCCCTGCAGTTAGAGATGAGTGCTGTGCCCAAAAATAACTGCTGGATCTGCCTCCTGGAACACATCAGGGCTTTTCCTGCTCAGCACAGCACTCAAGAAACTCCTGACACAACCTTTTTCCCAGGACAGTGTCTCCACCTGCAGATTACCATTCAACACTTCTCTTGTCATAAAATGTCCTTTTAAAATTATCTTATACATTAATTTATGCTTTTCCCTCGTGTGTGTGTGTGTGTGTGTGTGTGTGTGTGTGTGTGTGTGTGCATGTGCAGAATGTGCATGTGTGGACATCAGAAGACAATTTTCAGGCATAAGTTTCTCTTCTTCTTCCATCATGGGTTTTGGGGATAAAGAACAGATAATCAGACTTGGTGGTGCATCCCTTTTCCTACTTAGGCATCTTGCTTGTCCTTTCAATGTATTTTTTCATTCATACAATTTCTTTTATTTTATGTGTACAAATATTTGCATGAATGTCTGTGCAACGTGTTTGTACTTGATACATGCAGAGATCAGAAGGAGCATCAGATCCCCTTGGAACGTGAGTTACAGATGTTTGTGAGCAGAGAACCGAATGGCAGGTTCCTGTAAGAGAAACAAATGCTATTAATCAATGGGTCCTCTCTCCAGCACCCCATGTATTCTTGAATTAACGATGTGAAAAACAGGATTTTAAGATATAAATAACAATTCAGAAAACAATATTACTGTACTGTAATACACATAGAATCAGATTAAATAGGATTAGGAAGTTTGTTTATATGCATAGGTGCCATGTAAGTATTTTACTATTTTATTTCTTAAAGGATGAAGTACGATGCAGTTAGTATGCTAATATTTATACACTAATTTAACATAATCTTGCAAGTTTGTAACTGTTTAAACAATATTCAGGTAAAGAACATTTTGACACATTATAATTTTATTGTTTTTCTCCTTGAGACAATATTTTTCTGAGCAACCCTGGCTGTCCTGGAACTCACTTTGTAGACCAAGCCTGCCTTGAACTCAGAGATCCTCCTGCTTCAACCTTTAGAATTCTGGGATCAAAGGTGCATCGCTGACACATTATGATTCTTAATGTTATATGTTACCTTTTTTCTATTCTTGAATGAAACCCCATTGTGTGTCTTGCGTGTCTCGTTTATTCATTGTGTGAGTCACAGTGATGGCTATAATAGAAATTTATTTTGTATTATTTTATTGCATTTCATCTTAAGAATTTATGATAAATTTATCACAAATTATTCATTCTATTGAAAAAGATTTAGTAACTTTAATTTGGGGTCATTTTCAATATAATTGGTGTCAACCTTTTTAAAAAAATTTTTGGAAACATGCATTCATTTCCTTTGGATTTTCAGTTTGAAACAATGGGTGTATCTGGTAGCAAGATTCCATTTTGAATGGTTTTGAAATGGGTTTGATATTTTACCTTACTGTTCCGGAAGGAAGACATGATAACTGAACTGAATGTTAAAATTTTTTTAATAGCAAATACCAGTGGGGAGAAACTAAAAAAGGCTGATGGGGCTGTTAAATGCTTTGTAAATCTGAACCTCTTGAGAAAGATGGAGACAAAGAATAGGGTGGCTGAATATCAGACTTTCATGAGTCAAAAGAACTTGAGGAAGATGTTGGGGAGTACTCCAGCCATCATTGGCCATGGAGGTGTTCACTGTATCTGTCTTGGATCCTGGATACATTTAGTCGTTGACAAGAATTAGTTTATGGGGAGCAGAGCCTTGAGGCAAATGAGTTATAAGTTTCAGAGCTCTGTGTTGGAGTTCTGAATAATTAAAATAACTTTTGATGTTTATGAGCTACACTCTCATATCTGTACACTAGAACAGAAAACACAAGCGTCATACTTGTTCTATAACCTCAACAACATTTTATATCAGCAATTACCAAGTTTTTATCCAATTATGGAATGGTGAATCTCATTGAGTATGACTGTGTTTTCAAAGGAATAAAGACTTGGGTTATCTATTAAAACATGTGTAGGCTAGGCTGCTATCTTCTCTTATAAAATAACTGATGAAATATTTGGCCCATATTTAATTTATTGTGTCATTTTTTCTTTTTGATTTCTACAATATGGACATAAGTATATTGTTGGCTTTATATATTTTTTATATTTGATTTGACATGTCATATACCACTTTATTTTCTTATTGGTGAAATTTTGTGCTCACATTTTTGTTTTTGGAGAGACTCTTAAATTTTAGCCCAAGCTGACCTGGAATGCATCCTGTTATATAGATTAACATCAAGCTTTCCTGTTGATATCAATACTGTCACTCCCAAAATGACAGTTGTATACTATCAGACTCCAGTGGTTTGATAGAAAATAGCCCCCAAAGGGAGTGGCACTATTAGGAGGTGTGTCATTGTGAGGGTGGGCTTTGAGGTCCTTTGTTTAAGCCTGGTTCAGTGTGACATATAGTCTCCTTCCTGTTGCCTAAAAGATGTAGGACTCTCAGCTATGTGTCTAGCACCATATCTACCTGCCTCCTGCCATACTTCTCATCATGATACTAATTGACTGAAATTAGCAATAGCATCTGAAACTTAAGTGAGCCACCCCAATTAAATATTTTCTTTATGAGAGTTGCTTTGGTCATGGTGTCTCTTCATAGCAATAGAAATCCTAATTAAGACATAGACCAACCACTTAATTGCATGTTCTTGACTGGAGTCCTCCCCCACCCCCTTTTTTAAAAATATGATTTAGACACAATGTGCTCCCTATAAGAAACTTTTGTTTACATCAAGGTCATTAAGGCTTCCTTCCATATTCTTTCCTAACATGTATAATTCGGTTTATTTAGATGTGTAACTTATTCTAATATACTTTCTAGTGATGCTATGCATTATGTGATGAAGATATATATTCTCCACATAGATATCCAAGTGGTCCAGCACCAGTTATAAGAAAAAAGTCACATTTTCTTTCTATAACTTTATGAACACCTTTTAAATAAGTAAAGTGAACATTTACTCAAAGAATATCATGTACTAATTATCATCTTTAAAAGGTTTGAAAATAGCCATTTATTCTACATAAAAATTCAAAAAGTCCATTCTATCACATCCCAAATGAAGAAACTGAAACAAAAAAGATCAAGTGAATACCATTTAGATAACAAATTAAATAAAATGTGATCAAAAATAGGCAATCAAACCCCATGTCCTGTGTATCTATACCACATCCTGTGTATTCCCTTCATGTGAAATATTTGGTAGCTTGAGTTAAAATTCTGATGGTAATTCATATGTTAGGTTACTTTAAATTATCTACAGATAGTATGTAGAATTATTTTGTGAAATAGTGATGATATTAGTTTTATTGGTTAAATAATGAACTATAAAAGAATCTAGTTAGGGGGCTGAGGAGTAGTTAGTAACGTGAACATAAGCTCCTAAATCAGAAATTCCTGAACCCACATACCAAGTGGGGTGTATCAGTGAATACCTACAATCACAGCATGGGAATGCTAGATACAAAAATATGCCCAGAGTTATCAGCCTGTCACCCAAACCATGTAGGTGAGATCCAAATTGAGTGAGGCATTCTGCCTCAAAAAGAACGTGAGGCATGATATGTCTAACATGTACACACATGTATATGTCCTCTCACACACATTTGCATTCATGCACACACATGAACATAGATAGAGAATTGTTATACATATCCAAACACCATGCTTACGCAGTGTATTTTAAGAGATTATAAAAGTGTTTATAAATTACCTCTAAAGGCCATAAAATATCATGAGGGCCAATGCTGGTAGACAGCTTGACTGGACTTGGAATTAAGGACAACAAAAGCTACTAGCCTTTCCTGTAAAGGATTTTCTTGTTCTTTGATTACCTGAAACAGAAAGATCCACCTCAAATATGGGTAGCACATTCTATGGGAAGCACAGATGAACAGGACATGGAGGAAAGAGACTGGGATTTTTGTCTGCTAGTCCTGTCTCAGGTTCATTCACCCTGTTGTTGCAGCAGTCCATCACCCTTCCTAGAACCAGTTTATTTGGATGTTTGGCAGAGATTAAGTCAAGCTTTCCAGGAATATTCCAGGCCTCCCTTTCAGGCTGGGTCTCCTGAGACATTAAGCCTCACAGACTGAGACACTATTGAGTTTTCAGCCAGTCTTGTTATCATTGGACTACTTAGGCCACAGCTTTCAAGCCAATTTAATAAATCCCATATATTCCATGTCTTTAGAGAACTCTGAGTAATAATTGTGCTTTATAAAATTATGAAATTAAAATGTAAGATGAAACTCATAAATGTAAAATGACAAATGATATTTTATCATAACAGAAGCAACATAATGAACAATCTCAAGTATTTCTGAAGAATTAGTAATGAGTATATAGGACTGTAACACATGTGGGAATATGGAGGTAGATTAACTATATCCTCATATCATAAGAAAATAATGTTTTATGATCAACAGCTCTACCACATATATAAATTTGGTTGACTTAATTAATGGGAAAGAACAAATATCTCTTTCAAAACTATGCATCATTCTGACCATGAAAAGAAACCTAATCATTTAGGAAGAATAATTTCTGCCTTCTGAGGATATATTGATTGTTTGATAAAGAAATGGTGAGAAGTTTTTGATGAGGACTCCGAATGAAATTAGTTTCTCCTGGGTTTGATCTTTTAAGAATATATATTATAGTCATTAAGTATGGATGCCTCTGATGTCTAATTGTTCAACCATAAATATAAATAAAAACATAATAAGCATTTGTATATAATCCCATTGGTTGCTATTGCTATTTTATTTCATTCACTTTTAACAATTATACACTTAAATTTATACATGTAAACATGTATCCTACATGCATACACATATAAATATCAATATAAAAATAAAATTAGTATATACTGTATATATACTTATTAGTTATCCCTTTTCAATATTATCCCATGAACATTTTTAACTTCAAACATAAGCCTTTAAAAAAGTATGTGGTAGCATATTATGCAGCTCAAATCTAATGTCTGCAATATACTTTAACTATTTGCTATTGAAGTCCTATAAATGCACAGAATTGAAAACTCCTACACACAACAGTATAGAATTCTTCTAAATATAAATGATTTATAGAGTGTTCACATTTCCTTATTACTATAACAATAATATCTAAAATTTAAAAAGAAGTCTTAAATTGTGGACCAGAACATAATTTATTAACCTGTGATGCCACATGAGGACTAATTATAATTCGGAAATACGTACTTTTTGGGTACCAAGATTCCCAACATGGTATCTCTGGTTTCCTAGGGTGTATAAAATAGTAATGATAGCCTTTGCGCTATTTTCAGTATTTCAAAAGCCAGAATTTAAATTATATATTTATATGCAACAAAGCAAAATGCCAAAGTGGCAGAAACAGAACAATGTGGCAGTCAAGCAGTGTGTTAACAGCAACTCTCCCCTATTGTCTAAGAATGCAGCAGTATGATTGGCTGATACATTATTATGATTACCTAAAAAAGAAAAATAAATTAACTCTTACTTCATAAACTTAGTGGTTAGCAAAATATTTTGAAAAATGTTAATGGGAAATTTATTTATTTACAAAAAGGGATCATTGGAGATTATAATGGATATGAAAATCTATTTTAAACTATAGTTTTTATATGTCTTTGAACTTAGGAACTCTTAATTATGAGGTAAATACTAATATTAGAATTGCTCCCAAATGAGATAAAAAATGTTGTTGGAAATCATCAGATATTTTTAATTAGGAGTTACAATTTGATGTCATCAAATACAGCATAGTTCATTTGAATATACTTGACAGGATCAGTGTTACTTGAGTTTTTATGACAAGGACTTTATGAAATTCATGACATATATATTTTGTAATGATAATACAAAACTATGAATAATTATCAAGTGTTTACATAGTAAATGCAGAGTGGGAGGTTTCCTCCTGTTGGATTTTCCATGTGTTGATGCCATCTGAACCAATTCAGAGCACCACACACAAGCAGTTCTCTTCACTGCCTAGAAGAGAACAAGAAAAAAACCAAAGTGAATGGGGAAAGGCTATGAAGCCTCAGCCCTATGGGAAGAACTACAGACAGCTAAGACATGCTGTAGAAACTTTTCACAGAGGAGAGCACCTAATTTGTTTATCTAATCCCTGAAGACATGCATACTAGTAACATACAGACTGAGCAGGCCTCATTTATATTTGAGAATATATATGTGTATACATATATACATATATTCATGTAACAACAATTAATGAAAATGGCCATAGATTTGAACAAAAGAGGAATAAAGGGTATATGACAAGGTTTACAGGCAGGAAAGGAAAGGGAAAATGATGTACTTATATCAATCTACAAAACTAAATTACAAAAGACAAACACTTGGCATCATCTAACTGAGACATTTCCAGAAAACATTGTTGTTCAAATGAGGTTATCTTATGTTTCTATAATATTAGAAATATTGTGGAAGCTGTTGTGTGTGTGTGTGTGTGTGTGTGTGTGTGTGTGTGTGTGTGTGTGTATGTGTGTGTGTGTGTGTATGATCTGTTTGATTAACTGGGAACCCAGAGAGTACATGAGACTTATCTAAAGTTACTAGCTACAGAATATTCAAGACAGATATTGACTATTTTGCCTTACTAGTGGTTTAGTAGATGTTCATAACTTATTTGAGATTTTTCTAGTATTTCTCCTTCAGAAAATAAATTAAATTATTAAAGTGAGTGTGCATTTTTAGCAACAATAGCAAAGTAAAACATCATTTCAGATAACTGTCTCACTTGGTAGAAACTTTTTTATTCTTAGTAACTGCTACTAATCTGTGTAATATTGAATAGTACTAATAAATTTAAATTATTTGTTACTGCCAATAATTGAAGCCCAATCCTAATTAATCTTAATCACTAAAAACTCAGAGTCACATATCAAGAGTGAAAGATATAAGATCAGAGAAGCAGAGCAGCCAGTCACCAGAGAAACTTCTTACACCTAGGAAATCTCTTACCAAATGGACAGGTTCTGTTTCTATAAATCATCAGACTAAATGGGTGCCTACATTTTGTCTCTGCCTCTCTAGTGCTGGGACTGAAGGTGTTAGCCACCATTGCCTGACTGCTTCTCTATTAGACTAGATCAATTTCCTGTTACCCAGAGTGGCCTTGAACTCCTGATACTTCTACTTTCTCCTCCCAAGTGCTGGGATTAAAGGAGTATGCCACCATTTTTTGGTCTTGGAGGTTAACAAGTGGCTAGCTGTGCCTTCTGATCTCTAGGCATGTTGTATTTGTCAGAATACAAACAAAATGTCATACAACACATAATGATGAAAATCTCCTTCTTGAACCAAAATATTACAGTTTTAGAAGTGGATTGTTGCTAACACTGTAGAGTGGCAGTCAGTCCCACATTGATTGGATTAGTTGTGAACAGTAAATTAGGTCAATGGCTTTCAGAAGTTATCCACATATTTTAAACTATATGGTAGTTATATTTCTTAAAATTTTTATTATTAAAAGGTTCCTACTAAATATTTAAGCTTAAATCTCTACATATCCTATTTGCAGAAATGATAATGGCACCAACCATATCTTTAATTTTTCTTTATAGCTTATACACCCCAGCAAAAATCTTTCAAGCAGTATAAAAATTTTATTGTCATTACATTCTACTTTTTAAGTAAATGATTACAATAAAAACATGTAAAAAGTAGTATATTTTCTATATCTTTTACATGATCAAACATTTTACATATTACAGGCAAAAAACAAGTTTTCTAAAGTTCCCACGTACATTCATACCCAAGCAACTTATTATTGATTAACAGAGTATAAGCATGTAAGATATTTTCCTTAGCCAGTTCCTTTGCTGGTAGGCTACATTTTGCAGTTAGAAAGAAAGGATCAATCACTTTAATATTTATCTCAAAGGGTAATCTTATAATAAATCTGAAAATAATAACAAATATAAATTCAAAACAACCCATCAGCTCTACTTTAAATCCTCAAGGTGCATACCTACTCAACAGCAGTTTTTGTTTTTGTTTTGCTATTTTTTTTTAATCAGGAAGCTAAGGGCAGAAATGGGTACAAGGAGTTAATTATCATCTTTGATCACCAACCCATGCTAGCAAGAAAGATACATCAACCAGCAATAACCAGGCTGCTATCTTTCTTGTTTCTTGTACATATGGTAGGTATGTACACACAGGTAAGCTGCACTATATCAGCATATTTTCCTCAATAAAACAGATCTGGCTACAGGCTGTGTATTTATACTTTACAAAGAGTATAAACACAATGAGGCCCTCACTCTACTGTGTGCCTTCGTATACTTTAAGTTATTCCCCAAGATTTTCTACCTCCAAGCCACTAAGTGACAAAAACATCTTAACCTAACCTTACTAACAATTCTACATGTCTAAATTCTTTCTAGGGGTTGTGGTTGAATCATAAATCTGCTCTAGCAGCAATGCTTGGAAAATCAATCATTATTATTGTAAATAATACAATAATAGTATTGTAACATGGCCCATGGAGGGGCTAGAAAGCCCCAGAGAGTTTACATACAATCCATAGATTATGAATTATGTGGTGACCCTGCAAGCAACAATCAGAGCTATGCTCAATAGCAGCATGAGGTCCTCAGGACACATGGCCATTGGAGTTTTGACTTTCCAGGCTCACTCAGGCATAGCTTTGCCAACTGCCCAGCCATGTTCTGTCAGTTCCAATGCCACCTTTGCATGGCTTCTGACACTTTTACTTTTCTCAGTAGAAGAGAACATTCAGAAAAAAGGCTTGTTGGCTTTAAGAGGCTAGGACAGAGCAGTCTGTCATTCTTGATTCTCAGAGACCAGTTAAATGGATATTCTAATTGTTGTAAATTCTAGTTGTTTTTCTTGCCTTTCTCTAACTACCGACTAAATTTTCTTACTCTCTCTTTCTTTGTAAAGTATAAACACACAGCCTGTAGCCAGAAGATCTGTTTTATTGAGGAAAATATGCTGATATAGTGCAGCTTACCTGTGTGCACATACCTACCATATAAAGAAAAAAATAGGTTCTCATTTCATCTTTAAATTTTGCTGGTGTGCATGATAGAACAATTACTGTTTCAGTTCTAATAATAACTATAAGTGATTTAGGTAATAATAGAGACAACCAAATAATTCTATGTATCTGTGCGCATAGCAGAACCACTAACTTATAACAGAGCTTATTGGATTTTATCTAGTGATGAAAGATCAGCTTTTACAATTTATGATTTAAGTAGTAATCAATAGACTTGCATATCTATTACTCTAATTATGCTTCTATCATAAGAACAGCACTTTAAGAATATATAACAAATCTCATTAAGCAGTAATCTATGTTTTCTAGAACATATTTAAGATATAGCAACTGTTGGCAACAAACAGAAAAATGCTAATAATGTGTGTACATTGTGAACTAGGTCTTGGGAAGGAAATGGCATTGTCACTCTAGGCAAGCAGCATGGGAAAAGAATCTGCTAATGAATGAAGTTGAAGAAAGATAACACTACATTTATTAACTTTAATTTTCACATTTACTATTTTGGACATGGCATATATTTCAGTGTTTTCAAGGACTAGTTGTTAGGTAAGGTTTTTGTATGTTTGTAGTGCACAATGCACTGTCTTGAAGCAAAACTAAAGTTACTAAATATTACCTAATATGGACACACTTAATATGTCTAGTGCTAGTATAATCACATTTTTTATGGTGAGAACATTTAAAATCTACTGTCATAGCAAGTGTAAAATATAGTATTAAATATGTTCATTATGTTGTGCAATGGGTGTTCAGAGTTTGCTCAACCTGGTCAAAATGGAGCACCCCATGGTATAAAACAGTTACCAAACAGGTGACTTCTATTTGATTGCTCAGGAGGACATACAGCACGGTTAGTAACTTGGAACATTCTCACAGAAACAAAGTATATATATTTGGACAAGAAATGTCAGGATAGTCCTTAATCTTTGGTACCATTGTTAATTATAAAATAAACTGTGGAAGATTTCAAAGTAGGGAACTCTATTTCAGGACTTATTATAGACTAGAAAAGAGCTGAAACAGATTAGTTGGAAAAGAATGGATCAGATGAACTGAAGAGATTCCATGATTACAGGAGAGGAAGAGAGAAAAAGGCAGAGATAGAACAAGAAAAAGAGAGAGGCTAACAGTAGAGAACCAGAACTACAATAGAGTCAATTGCAGACGGGAATCAGAGAAAAGAATTTAATAGCACTAATCACCAGGAAAGTTACAGAGAGCTATGAAGTGGTGAGGACCAAGGGGTGCAAACCCTGAGCCAGTAGTGTTTTACTAGTTGACCTCAAAGACCCAAGGTCCCAGTATTTGGGGTCTAAATGAAGAAAACAACACTAGAAAAAGGTCATTTACACTGCTTTCATGTGCTATGGCAGCTCCTAAATACTGAAGAGATGAAAGCTCCTAGGGAATAACATTTAAAGAATACTTTCTTTACTTTCCCAGATGAAGTGAAATAAATTTCATCCAGCTGATTGTTAATAGAGTTCTTGTCTTAGTTCCTATTTTATTGTTATTACATGCTGTTACACCATGATGAGAGTAACTCTTACAAAAGAAAGCATTTAGTTGGGAGCTTGCTTAGAGTTTCACCATCGTGGTAGGGAAGATGGCAGCAGGCTGACATGGTGCTGGAGCAGTAGCTGAGAGCTTTACATCCTAAACCACAGATAACGAGAGAGAGAAAGAGAGAGAGAGAAAGAGAGAGAGAGAGACAGAGAGAGACAGAGAGAGACAGAGAGACAGAGAGAGACAGGGAGAGAAGAGAGAGACAGAAACTGGGTATGGTGTAGGCTTTTGAAACCTCAAAGCCCAAAGCCCACCCCCCAGGTACACATCTCCTTCCAACAAGGCCACACCTCCTAATCCTTCCCAAGCAGTTCATCAAATGGGGACTAAGCCTACATTTATGAGCCTATGTGGGGCATTCTCATTCAAAATACCACAGTTTACCACAGTTCCCCTGGCCTCCCAGATTTGCTTTTGGACCAGTTTTAGGTAAATCAGTCATTATGAAAGGACAAAGTCTGGAAGTCTTTACCAAGGCTATCACTTTTTGCCTCTGTGTCATAAATAGACTACTCCTATGAGCATATTGCCAGAGACCCATGACTGGGAAAACAACAGAAAAAAAAGAAAAGAAAAAGAAAATGAGGGAATGAAGAGAGGAAGAGAGTAAACTTAGCTCAAGAAACTTTATTTTGTATTCTAGTAGTCATAGAGATAGAATACAGTTCAGTTTCATATTCCTGACAGGAGCTTGCCCAGATCCAAGAAAGATTGAGCTAAGTACTATCTAAGGACACCTGGATGACCCACCCCTAAGGCAATAAAAGCTGCAGGCCACCCCATCCAGGTGGGGTCCGGGAGTGTTAGGCTGTAAAAAGTCCCTAAGCCTGAGCCAATCAGCAGCAGCACACTTGCGTCCTTGACCCCAAATTACCTTTCCTTGTGCCTTTTTCCTATGAAAAGCTTGTGTAACTTGGGGTACTCAACACTTCCCTGCTGGTTTGTATTTCTCTGACAATAAACTTTGCTGTTTCATTTCAGACATCTCTGTCTCTGGTAGTCTGTCTGGGTGATTGAGATTCAGGTAATACAATTATATCACAATGAATAACTTTATATTTTGAACAAACTTTGTGCTCGTTATGTCTGATTTCAGAGTAACAACTTGGAACATTTTTCAATAATAGTAATATGCTTGAGTTATATATTCCTTTTATGCCACCTAGAAAATCATTTGAAATTATTTGTTACTAATACAAATATAGTCATTTAATAGTATAAGCTGTTTTGGTTTTTTGGTTACATAGTGACAATGAACAGAGGAATGTTTACCTCATACATATTAAGTTATATATTTAATTGATAGATTTCAGTGTTGAAAAGCACAGCTTGGTCAAATGTGTGATAGGGAAAGAAAATGTACAGAATATTGGAAGCAACTGAGTCACTCCACACCACTGTTTTCCACATGTTGCCCAAGTCATCAAAGTTCACTGTGGAGAATTTAACTTTATGAAACTGAAACTTTAGTTTGTGCTTTTAAATCTGAAGCTTCTTTAAATTTTCAGTCTTCCAAACTCAAACTTATTTAGTCCCTTAGTACAAAAAAAAAAAAAAAAAAAAAAGAAAGAAAAAGAAAAAAATCAAACTGATAAAAACATAAAATGGGTATTCAATCTTTCCTGGGTGGATGTTATTTATAGGATATATGTTACTTTCATTTTCAACTGGTAATTTAATGACAGTGGCTTTTAACATTCATTATTTTTGGTGAGCATATAAAACATAGTTATACCACATGACCCATTAACGATTGGCAATGCAAGAAATGGCTTTTATTTAAAATTTCAGCAATATGACCTATTTTAAATCCTAGCAAACCTTAAATATTACATCAATGAAATTTCAAGAGGGAAAACTATAGAATAATGAAGGAAATGAAATTTGGGGATCCAAGGTTTAAACTCCAATTTTTTCCATCTTTTTTTATTATATACTTTTGTAGTTTTTAGCAATTATGTAATAAAAAGAAGTGTCCTGTATCAGTTCTGTTTTATAGAGTGGAACACTATTGATAACTAAATAATTTTCTGCTAACTTATGACTATTGCTTCTTTTATGTTTTACACTATTGTTTTATACAAGTCTATCACTTGAAAGAATGTAAGTGTCAAATGATATAAAGGAGTAGTTCTTAACCTATGAGTCATGACCCTTTAGGGGGTCAAATGACCTTTTCACAGGCATCATATATCAGATATCCTGTGTACCAGATATTTCCATTATGATTTATAGCCATAGAAAAATTGTGTTATAAATTAGCCACAAAAATAATTTTATGTTTGGGGGGTCACCACAGCATGAAGAACAAGTGTGATAGCATTAGGAAGGCTAAGAACCACTGTTCTAAAGAAAACTTTACCTCAAAGCAAAAGCAATTTTCAGGAATGCATATGATTTGTAAGTCTATTATTTTTGTATGTAATAGTGTCTTGAATTTGCTAGCTGAATTTAGACAATTATCAAGTAAAATAGCAAAATAAGGGAATCAAGAAAATGCATGGGAAATTTTATGCACAATATAGATTGGAAGCAATTGGCAATTGCTTATATTTTTGAAGTTATTTCTGAATTCTACAGTAATAAAAAATCTTGATTATATAGAAAAGTATATATTGTCTTTCAATATTATATACTTTTACTTAAATAATTTTTATTTTTACTTTATAATCACCATTTTTTCAAAATAATGTCAATCTTTGAAAGGCTGATGATTAAGTAAATAAAAAAAGTTAGTAAATATATGTCTTATAATACATGTCATATACTTATAATATATTTTATGTGTATTTAAATAGCCTGATTCATTAAGAAGTTAGAAATATCCACATATGTGACCTAAGTTATTAAAAGAGTTTCTTGAACTTCCATATTTCTGTTATGTATATATGTAAAATATTATTATATATAATATATAGTATGTATTCTATAATAGTACTTAAAATACATAGAATATTATATATAATTTTAAAGATTCTTCTGTGCTATTTGATTCTATAAATTTACAAACCTATTTATTCCATCCACCTTCTTACCACAACAATATACCCCACAACTACTTATTTTTTTTTCTTCAAGCAATCTATTTATTAGTTTTTTTTCTTTCCTTCACAATGACATTGCCAAAATACAGCCTTCTAGCATCTCTATCATTCACACTTCACATCTACTTTCTTTCTTAGAGCATAAAATCTAGTCATGAGATGTTCAAAATGTTATGATCACTGAAGTAATTATATTATTGTCTTTGAAGATTAATATGTTCTATAATATTCTCACTATCTTGCATGAATTCTTTCTTTTTATCCTCATGCCATCCTACAAAGTAGTTTTCTAGACAAAGAAACAGGCATACAGAAGTTAAAAACATTGACAAAGTCACCCAATGAGTGAGTATCAGTGACTTCAGGAAAGCTCTGTCCATTTCTTCCATTTCTTTTTTCTTTCATCAGCATCCTGTGATCCACAAACCGAAGTTTAATGTTAATTGATGAAATTTCTGGTGACTCGTGCATTTGCTTCATTGAACAATGAGTTTCTGTTTTCCAGTATTTGTATTTATCTGGTTGAAGTCCTTATTTAGTCTGTGGAGTCTGCTTGAGACCTGTTCTATAGGTCCCAAGTATCATGACTTAATACTCATTCAAAGGGATTCAGTGTATACATGCTAGAGCTTGGCCTTTAGTCTTCTGGCTTCTCAGTTACCTTGTGGAAAAAAGCAGATTAAAAGTTGGGATGCTTCATAACATTCCTAATTTTCTCTCATCCTTTTCATATCATTTTCACTCTTACTTGAGTATTTTGTTGGATATTTATAAAGCAACTTAATTAAATTCTCAAATTTTGCTTCTTCACTCTTTTTAAAGAAACTCAACATGGCTGGTATGAACTTTAGCATTCAGATTTCTGTCTCTCCAGTTACTGCACTTGCTCTTTTACTTTTTATTTGAAGTCTTGACTTTAACAAAAATTTAGTATCTTGAGTTTTCACACTCTCAGTCCTTTAACTTTGCAGTAACCAGTTCCTCCAAATGGAATGATGATAACCTTCTACCTCCATTTTGCTTTTGTGCATGTGTGTATATCTCTGTGTGTGTATCTGTGTGTGTATGTGGGAGAGAGAGGATAGAGAGAGAAGGAGAGGGAGAGGGAGAGAGAATGAACCCAGAGAGAGGCAGAGATACACACACACACACACACACACACACACACACACACACACACAAAGAAAGAGGGGGAGAGAGACAGAGACAGAGAGACACAGAGAGAGATTAATGTGTTTAGTGCCTATGCATAATCACAATGCAAGAGGAGGATGGTGGATGCCCTGCTCTGTTCTCCTTATTGCCTCTAAACAAGATTTTTCATTGAACCTAAAGATAGTCTTGGAGCCAACAAGCTCAAGTGGCCTTCTTGTCTCTAACTGTCCAGCACCTGGGTTAAAGGTGTACATGACTCTGTCCTAATTTTATACTGGCTCTGTGATTCAAACTTAGATCTTTTATTTATACAGTTGTCTTAACCACTGAACCATCTTCCCAGCTCAGGAATGCTCCTTTTTAGAACCATTGAGAAATTTTTTAAATCTTAATCTTTTCTTTAGAGTTGACAGCTCACATCATAGGTATTCCCCAATGCCCGGAAGTTTTTCTTCTATTAAGTTGATTTATATTCTTTTATCTTGATGATTATGTTGGTGATTTTAAGATTTTCAACTGTCTTCCCATTGAAATGCAGGCACTGTGGTGACATAAAATGGCCTAATCCATGTCTACATTTTCATTGCACAACATAAACAGTTTGTAGACATGACAAAGGTGTAAATGAAACATGTCTGTGTTTTGTTTAACAAATTATTAATTATAAATAATACATTTTCTTTATAGATAGTGAGTCTCTAATTGATGAGATCCTTTATAAATTGAGGTCTATGTTACAATTAAAGCTTGATGTGGTGTAAAGATTTTTAGCTATCTATGTTACAAACATCACAAAGCTAAATACAGCTCCATAGTATTTATGAAAAATACTCTAAAGAATAACTTCATTGTTTCGACTGACATTTGGGAAACATTTAATAAAACTAACTTCCATGCTGCTATAGAGAAATGTAGGCCTTAGTAACATACTGAGATTATATACTATTATATTTATAATTTTATTATGCTTTAGTGAAAAGTAAAAATCACCCTGACAGCATACCATAATAATATCAATAATGACTCTATTTTTTAAATATGGCACCAGAATCTTATTAGGGAGTTAATATTATGAGCTAAAATTTTAATAAAATGAATCCATTTGAGCTCATTAGTTAAATAAATTTCAAATGGAATTAAATGCCATCATGAAAAGTTTCCAAAGATATACTTCCATGTAGATGATATTGAATGTATAATTTTTCTTTACTTAATAGAATTGAACTAGCTTATTGAAACAAAGATATACTCCAATTTTTATATTCTAGGTTACCCCTAATATCTAAGAATGAAACCTCATAAAACATGGCTGTAAATGGGGCAAAATATACCACAAGCAGCAAAAGGTTCTAGGGTGTTACCACCTAGATTTTTCTGAGGTTGTGCAGATATTTTAAATATAATTTTGAAAACTACCTTTTGTTCTTTTCTCAGTGACACTGTCACATTGCCTTCAGAGCTATGATTTGAGTGTCTGCCTTTTATACCAAACACTTTTCTTTTTCCCACCTCTCATTTGTGAAGAGAATTTTTAAGTGCATTCCAGTCCAGGAATTCAAAATTATGGTTCCCAAAGCAAGTGTGACTCAGGCAGATTGTAAAGTAAGGCAATAAAGAAAATGTCTATGTTCAACTTTTATTTTTATTTATTTCACAAATGTTATTGCCTAGAATAGCCTCATGAGACAGGAGCCTTATGGAGATTCGCTTCAGCAAATGCCATACTCATTTGGATAGCGCTAGGATGGCAATGGAATTGACCAAAGTGATTGAAATCCAGTTAACATAAGACAGGCCAATTTCATTCCTCCCTCAGGCACACAGTTTTCTTTTGGTTTGTAATGCCTGTAGCTCCTTCTAAACATCACATATGCAAAATTTACTCGGTCACTTGAAACTCAACTTCAGCTTTCTAGCTAGCCAACACCCACATTTTAAATGAGTTCCAAGCTAATACATATATTAATGGTACCCAAAGAAAAAATGATTACATTGTCACCTAGTAAGTGATACAGTACCTTATTCCTTACAGGTATCAAATAAACCTGAATTACTCAATGAGCCTCCCAGAAAAAAGAATTGTGGTGGAAATATTCTCTGTATGCTGTAAATAAAGTAACTGGTTTGGCCTATGTGGAGCACCATAGAAGTGGGTAGAGTATCAGAGGAGAGACAGGCAGAAGGAGGGCAGGGCAGAGTTAGTCAGTCTCCATCTGACTCCCGAAGAAGATACATGTGAGGAATTCAGGTGAGATGCGGGCTGAACCACGTGGCATATAGAATACTAGAAATGGGCTGAATTAAAATGAAAGAGCTAGCTAGTAATGTGTTTGAGGCATAGGCCAAACAGTATGAAATCAATATAAGTGTCTGATTCATTTCTTTGGGGGACAAAAGCCGCCGTGGGCAAGGTCAAAACCTCTGGCCCAAACAAGGATGGAAATCTCTCTACAGCAAAGAATATTATATTGTTTTCTCTCATATGCAGAATCTAGATTTAAAAAGCAATATTAGAAGGAGTCTATAAAAGAATATTTGGGAATCGGGAGTAGGGATGATCAGGAAGGATGAGGAGACAAGACTAGGCATGAAGAATGAGCATGCTCAAAGTATATTGTGTATACCTGCAAAACTACTGCAATGAAACCTGTGATTCTGTATGAGTAATATATGCCAATAGCAATAGATGAGTGTTTTCCTCTTAACTTGAGCAATCACTCCAATCATTTGTTTCAAAGAGGCATGTCCTCTGGGACTGACTAAGGAGCTTGCTAGTAATCCTTTTTGGGTCAATCAAGTGAGATGTCTCTTTTGTTTTAAAGATTCAATCTCTGTGCAGCTCCATTCTCATGCCCTGTCCTTCCTAAGTGTATTGTCATAATGCACAAAAATGAGGTGTTTAGTTTGGCTCCAGACTAACTCAGATTCTGAGCTCTTCAAAGGGAGTATTAATGGCATCCTTACATTTCTAACCACAGTGCCCACTGAATACCCTAATACCAGAGTGTCCACTAAATACCCTATACTGATGAGAAAATGAGTGTGTGAAAGGCCCTTGATGATGCTAATTTCTATGCCATAAACAGCTTTTACTTTGTACTGTTGACATATGGTAACAAAAGTGTACTTTTTTTCTGTGTGCTCATCATGAACCACTTACTTGAGCTCACTTGAAGCTCTTACTTCATCTGTGTTCTCATAATGCAGAATTTCTCCACTTTTAAGTAATTTCTGGAAAATGTCTTTTGGAATCAAGATTATCAAATTTTAAGCCCATCAGGGTTATGTAGTAAATCAATAGAATATTTATTCCATATTATGTATGTTTCGAATTAGGTATAAACACAGGACATACAAAATTGGAAAGCACAATTGCTGATTCTTACGAATATACAGTAATAAAACATGGAAAAATGAAGCCACAGAGCAACATGTGCTGTATGTAAATGAGTAAAAATGCTCAAATTTCTTACAGTCTTCAGGACAGAGTTATCATGTATGGAAGAAGTAGGGGAAACCTTCCTCAATGAGTTTGAGGGAAGTTGAATTTGCAAAAGTTTAAAGTACCAGTGTATCAAACAAAAAAAGAATCTTGGGTAAAATTAGGAAACTTAACATGTTTCTGATCTGTGGTCAGCAGGTGACACTCGCCAGGATACCAGTGATTAAATAGTCTGTACTAATAGAAATGAATCATATAAGAAGTTAAGGTTGTTGAATTTGAAGGTGCTATATTTGGTTAGCTATTAAGTGGTTTTGGTAGAGGGAAAGCATTTCTCTGACCTCTTGGGAACAGTATCTAAGGAGATTTTTATGTTAAAGTAACAAAGAGAATCTGACAAGAGGAAAGGTTATGATTTTATTAATGTTTTCTGTATATATGACTTGACAAAATACTTAAAAGCAAAATAGTGGTTAGATTTGGGCAGACTACTTTCATAAATGAGAGTGTTTAGCTTTGACATATAAGTCACTTCAGGAAAGTAGTGACTACATAAGGGAATTCATGGAAATGAGGAGTTATCTTCATGAATTCTGTTGACACTGTCTTCTTTCAATGATGACTTCATCTTCAATGGCATTGGTTCTTCCTCTTCCTCATGCAGTGGGACACCAAAAGAAAACGTATGATTCTGAGATTTCTAAGCCACACAGTCTCATAGAAAACTCCCTGTTTCTTAAAATCTTCTTCTGCCTCCTCCTCTGAAATGGTCCCCAATACTTAGGTACAGGAGTTATGCTATAGATATGTTATATGTTATAAATATAGACATAGGCATATATGTATGTGTGTATATATGTCTATGTCCATATCTATCTATCATCTGTCTATGTCTAAATCATCTGTATCTATATATTTAGGTTTGGGCTCCACAATGCTACATTTTCATTATGGTTGTGGTTGTCAGTAAATGATTTTTGTCTTTTGCAAAAAGAAGTTTTTGGTGATGAGTGAGGACTGTATTTATCTGGGAGTACAAGGGCAGTATTTAGAATGTAGCTAGGTTTTATGCTCTTTAGTAAAGAGGCAGTTTCAGGTTTCTCTTAGGTCCTATGAGTTGACTAGCCCTAGGTCTCCAGCACCAGAAATAATGTTGCTTTTGTTAAGTATGTCCAGTGTCCACATAGGCACCTATGTATATAAACAACTAATGACAAAGACAGTCATAAAATTGAATGAGAGCAAAGGGAGTTATAGGAGAAAGATTGGGAGAGGAAATGATGTAATTACAGTCTGAAAAAGTAGAAAAGACATGCATGCTTGGATTTAAGCAGTTGAAGAAAAGACTGAGAACTCTTTCTAAATTTTGTAATTCTCAACAGTGTTCTTTGAAAATAGTCCTTATGCAAACAAGGTAAAAACCAAGCATGCCCAAGCTGCAAACCACAACCACTGAACAGCTTGGGATCAGAAACATCCTGGACTGACTCTTCGGATCCCACTCCACCTAGTGGAACACCTGACTGACTCTTGAGGGAGGGGGGACAAAACTGGATCTGCCAGGAGTAGAGACTCAACTAAGCAATATTGGGTTATTGGGTTATT